>BQNB010035069.1:3602-51138 GCA_026074375.1 Tanacetum coccineum
CGGGAGTCACCCGTAATACTTAGTAGGCTATATACAAAACAACTAGCCATAACCTGATCTATGAACTACTACCGGCCTCCTCTGGTGCAACTGGCTGTACTGGACCTCCAGAGGGTCCCTGATGTCCCTGCAGTGCTGTCACCTGTCCATGTAGATTGGTCACCTGTCCCTGTAGTGACTGCATCAATGTCAAAGTTTGCACAAGCTGCTCCTGTCGGGTATGGTCAAATGTCCGTAATGCTGCAATCTCTGCCTGCCTCATGTGGTCTGCCTGTAGCATCTCTGAGGTCACAATCTGACTCCTAAGGTCAGATGCCTGTAACTGTGAGATCACTGTCTGCTGACTCATTACTATAGAGTGTAATGCCATAATCTCTGAACGTGCCATATAGCTAACCTCTATGGAGCGTCCCCATGCCTCCTGAGAAACCAAAGCCTCCTGATCTAGTAATCGTGCAGTCTCATAGTGGTACTGACTATCATCAACCAATGTCTCAACTCTCTGATATATCTGGGTCTGCCTACCCTGAGTATCCTCTATCACACCATAGATGTCCTGGGTGTCCTGCTCCTGAACTGCAGCCAGCTCAGTCACCCTAGTGTTGACCCCCTTAAGGGTCGTTAGTGCTACCTCCTCAGCAGCATCTCTCGGGTCTACCCAAGAATCTCTAATCCCATAGCCTGATCTTAGCATCCACAGTATCGACAAACCCATAGTCTGCCCTACGACCTCTAATTGGTCTAGCGGCAGCAGCAGCTAAACTCTCTCCCACCTTACATCTCGGACCAAGATCAATACCCAACCTTTTCTGAGGTGGTAGTGTAATCTCGGGTCTGTCTGCCCTACGGTCAGAAGATAGTAACTACAAAGGGGGTGATGAACTAGGTAGTGGTAATGCAGGTAATACAGATGCTGGTGGTGATGTTGGGAATGGGGGAGATGGTATATGTGGTAATGGAGATGATAGTGGAGTAAGTGGTGATGGTGGTGGAGTGGTTAAGGCAAGAAGTCGCTCGACCTCTTCCTTAGAAGGAAGTGATATGGATGGCTCATCCCGGATAGATATCCTAGCAGTCATACAGTGTACAGGTAGGATAGAGTCTTCCGGAGCTGGGTGCTCCTCCTCCTCCTCCTCATCCTCGTCCTTATCCTCATCATCGGTATCATCTCCGGAAGGCTCCTCCTCCTCCTCATCATCATCATCCCTATCAGTAGGGTAGTCAGCTGGATCCTCCTCCGGATCCTCATCATCATCAGCCTCTGGCTCCTCCTCCGGATTAGACTCAGAAACATATCCTGGTGAATCTGCAATGGGTGAGGCAGCAGCAGGCAGTGGCTGCTCCTCGGCCGGGAGTATCTCATCCTCCAGTGGCATGTACTCAAGGTACATCAGCTCAGGAACAAAGTCCAGTGGGGGTGGTGACTACGGCTCCTTGGGGCCAGGCATGTAGTCAAGCGATGGTGGAGCCTGATAAGCAGCCACTATGTAAGCATACGGGTCCTCTGGCATCACAGCTGGTCCGTCGACTCCCGGTGAGCCCACATCTGATGAATCCTCAAATGGACTCGACACCTGCGTGCACGTGACTGTGGAATCTTCCGAATCTGACATCGTAATATCTGAAAATCAAAAAGTAACTTACATAAGTATTTAGTATAAGACCCTTATAGTAATATACATATTATTTTATAACACGTATATCAATCATGAATGCATCTAGTCTAACCAACTAATGCAGCAACTAGTATATGCATGTATGTATGCATGTATATCCCGTGCAACCCCTTTTGCACTAAAGCAATGTTTTGAAAACGGTTATAGTCCAGCAAAACATTTTTGACCTGGTTCTCTATAACCTTGGCTCTTGATACCAATCTGTAACACCCCCAAAATGGCTCGCAGCGGAATATGAGTCAGGGGGCGTGTTACTTCATAGATCAACAACACAAGATATATATAGAACGACCATTAAAAGTCGTAAAAACGGATACATTGGATTTTAGCAAATATCTGTTACAAAAAGCCCGAAGCTTAACTTGTTCGACATTAATAGTACAAAGATACTAGTTCATAACACATTTTCCCAAAAACATATGCAACCAAATCTTTAGCATGATATCCCAAAACATATAATCACCAATGTATCCCAGCACCTCGTGCCTATTGACCTCCTGAAAAACATTGCTTTAAAACGTCAACAATAATGTTGGTGAATTCATAGGTTTAATAAATCGTATAATGCAGGACCACAAGATCACCCATTTGTATGATAATGCAACAGATGCAGACATCACATAAATGCAATTACGTTCGCCCTAAGCTCATGACACTGAAGCTCGACAATATATTGCAATGTAAAATTGCCCACAATGCCCGTATGGATGTTCTAACCCGCAACATCCCCAGTCCGACATGGTATACGTTCGTTATCCGGCATACCGGCACAGTGAGCATGACTCACCCGAACGGGGATGTCAATCCCAAATAGATCTATTATTATCTTTTTATTAATAAAAGATAACGGTCGTTATCTACATATAAACCAAAACCTGTTAACCCAAGCCCATAGCCAAACCCAGGTCAACGACCCAAACCCGCGGGTCAAACAAAGGTATAAAAAGATAAAAAAGGCGCGGGAAGACGTTTTTACTGTTCATCGTCGTCTCCGCGTTTAACCCAACTCAAATCAAAGGGTAAATTGAAATTGAGGACGTGGCTTTATGATTCGAGTACCAAGGTACAACTTGGCAAGAGAAAACATCATGAGAGCATTCCATTGGTTGATCCCCACAAGGAATGACACGCGGCTAATTGCAAGGAAACACACCAATCAATGAAATTTGCACTAAAACATGTGCAAAAGAAGCATAGAGGTCTGACACACGGAATGCCATGTTGGCAATCCGTGTGCTCACTCATTTAATCCAACGATCTAATGATGAGAGAAGAATCAAGGGCCAAGATGATGGATACAAGGAGCGGGCAAGACTCCTAGAAGCTTCATTCTCAGGCTATAAATAGCCCCTTACACACATACTAGTGAAGAGAGTTTTTCATTTTTTTTAGCTTATTAAATTTTAGCATTTCCTTTCAAAATGTTTTACCTTAATGTTAGCTAAATGTAATTTCCTTTTCAAGTATTGTAATCAGTTGTTTTATTAATACAATTCAAGTTTCCTTAATAAGCTCTTACTTTTCTAAAGCTCACTTTTATTCAAATTATGTCTAATAAGCTATTAATGTCTCATAAGCTTCTAATAAGCTCATCTTAAGCTCTTTGAGTCTCTAAGCTCAGATTGAGTTCAAATTAGTCATCTAATATACTTTAAACCCTTAAAATCAGTTACCTATGCTTAATATGGATTTTAGCTATTTGGATGATAAGCTTACAATGGAAGAGCTTATTGGACTTTTACTAGCTTATCCTTGTGATAAGCTAGAGCTTTATAAAGTACTCCTTAAAGCAATAATGCCTTGTTTATGCAAAGGCTTTTGTAAGTCTTCTTTAAATTTTAAGTTTCTTAGCTTAATAATTGCATTTTCTTATTTTTAGAGCAATATTACATGCTTAATAGTGCGATAATTTTTGTCTTAATTGTGCTTATTGTGATATGAATGATCATCTGTATTCAACTTAAGAAGCTTCAGGATCTTAGTTTTTCAAATTTTATCTTAACTATCATTAAAACTCCAAAAATATTCGCAAACTTATAACTTATTGATTCTGCTCAAATTGATTAGTGGTTATAACGTTACCCAGTCCTGGATAAAAATTTATTTAATATCTGGTATATTTAAATAATTTCTTTAAAAACTCATTATAATAAGCATATAATTGGATTTTATAAATTAAAATGTGGTTATATGGCTCTTGACCGTACTAACAAGAATTTAGTACTGGAAAGTGCCTATACCATTTGGCCTTTTGGATCACTTTAAATCTCATTAGTAGGTTTATATAAGCAGGATTTAGAGTAGCTTGTAGGTTTAATCAAGTTTTCATAAGTTTTCTAGTCTAAATTTTGAATCTGTTAGTATAGTTTTAGTCTTACTTGCATTTTTAGCTTAATAGCTTTCTAATTGCTCTCATCACTCAATTTACTCTTATATTAAGATTTAAAAGACATAGCATCAAGTCCCTAGCCTGCATTTTATAAGTTCTTAAAGTTTAATTCATCTTTATGTGCACTGCATCAGCAGGATAAAAAGCCAAAAAGTCCTTTTTCAACATCAATTTTCAGAAGGTTAAATTAGTTTCTAGATCTTAATTTTAACAGTTTTATAAGTATTTTTTATTCCAAAATAAACCAGTTTGAACTTGTTTTCTAAAAACAAGCTCATTAGCTTATCTGTTTTTAAGCTCAAAGTCTGCCATATGTCCTTTTTGGTTTGTAGTTTTTCATTAAAAAGCTGTTTGGATTTTTAGCTTATTTCTTGTTTCCTTTGGCTTATTTCATGCTTAACCTACTTAATAGATTAGACTTAGGTAGCTAGTAGTCATTTAGTTTTCATAAATTTCAGCTTTATTGTTAGCGTTTTTGGTTGTTAGTTATAGATTGTAAGCCAAAAAGTTAAAAAAAAAAATACCAGGTTACGTGTTTTTCCAGTTACTATGTCACTCGTGGTCTACATAGGCAAGCTGAAATTTCCAGCTTAAATTAGGAAATTCATAAAAAGTTCTTTATTAAAAGTGCTTATTTTCAGCTTTTCTACAACTTTGTTTTTTAAAGTTTTTCTAAAAAAAAGGGGAAGATGGAAATCAGGGGTGAGCAAGGCTCGAACCCCCGACCTCAACATCCTCACCTTTTATAAACGCCTCACAACACACACTCCCACTAACGTTCCCTGGTGTCTTTTTCATTCCAGTGTTTACAAAATTTAATATTTGTATACAAATATAAGCCTTTTTGTACACTAGGCTTGATTTAGCTTATTAGCACAGCTATTTGAGTAAGCTGTGCTAGTCCCAACTTAATTTTCGCTAGATTCCTCTCTGATTCAAGCTACTTTCTATAATTTTTTCAGATTTTTATATTTAGTTTAGTATGTTTTAAATATTTAACTTTTTATTAAAAACTTTAAAAATTCATAAAAAAAAGTGAAAAAAAAAATATAATACTTGTTAGAAAAATTTCGTTTAAAATAGTTTCTAGGAACATTAGTTTTGCTTCTGAATTGATAAAATTTCAAAATTTCAATATTTTAAAGAACGAGATTCGTTCCCGCTCACTTTTTTCGTGCCTTTAAGCACATTACAACTCCGTGATATTGTTCTAAGCTTTCTTTAAAACATACTTTTATCCGATAAGAGTCTAAATAAAATTGAAAAAATTCATTATTAGGTTTAATTTTGGAAATTTAGGGTTTTAAATCACCATTTAGGGTTCCCGTTCTGCATTTTTAGTTAGAGTTTAATTTCCCGTTATTAAAGTTAGGTTTAATTATCCTTTAATTTGCTTACTTTTAGGATTTTTGTTAATCCCACGCCTTGATCGATTCTTTACCTTGTAAAGTGTATGTTACCTTGGATGAATCCAAAATAACAATGGTTGAGACTTTGTTTGTATATCAATGTGTATGCGGAATCTACACTTCAATACTCTAGAAGTATATATCAATGAAACAATACTTAAACAAAGAACAATGAACAAAACACAAACTGCTTCAATATTATTGATAATACGAGTACTCTTGATTAGTACTAGGGTTACAAACCTTGAAGCTTTACGTTCTTTTTCTAAGATGTATCTCTATCTCTTAAGCATATCTAAAACCTTAACCTAGGATCTCCTTTTATACACCACAAGGAAGTCATTTATACACAAGATAACTAACCGACTTTTAGGATACATAACAACACAAACATATACAAATCTTCCTAAAATATAAACGATATACATTCCATATTTATCTCATTGCATCCTTATCTCCAAGTCAGCAGCTTTGACCATCAGCAGTATTAATCTTTCTTCTAGCAGTATTAACTAACACTTGGCAGTACTAAGTTGTACTGACAGTACTAACTCCATTAGTACTGTTAGTTATACCTTGGCAGTATTAACTCTTGATGAAGATTTATTCCTAACAATCCTCCCCTAAACTTGTGATTTATCTTCAAATCCTAAGTTTCTTCTGGATTAAATCTTCTTGTCTTCTGATGATGATTCTTTCAACACTCATCTACTTCGCACTTGTGATCAGATAAAACTATATAAGTTCATATGGCTTGTGTACTTTCAATGATCAACCTCACAACTCTTCTTCAACATCTTTGATATCATCTCTTGACATAAAGGGGTATTTCTTCTCTGACAAGCATATGTATTGATTATACCATTGTTGTCATCAGTAAAATGCGAATACCAACAAAAATATATAAACTCCAACTTATCAACTTATATTCATTGCTTATTCTCCATATTTCACTTACTTCATCAGTCTCAAAATAAAGTAATGCAAATCTCCCCAAAGCCATCAAATCAATCCCCCCCCCCCCTTCTGGTCTTGAAGCACTATACCTTACTCTGACCTAACCTGTGTAAGTCGATAACATCTTGTCTATCAAAAGTCTCAAGCAACTCACCAAAATCCGTGATAGTTC
This sequence comes from Tanacetum coccineum, assembly GCA_026074375.1. Taxonomy (NCBI): domain Eukaryota; kingdom Viridiplantae; phylum Streptophyta; class Magnoliopsida; order Asterales; family Asteraceae; genus Tanacetum; species Tanacetum coccineum. The sequence continues at coordinate 10,206 of BQNB010035069.1, forward strand.
TTGTAACAGCCATCTCCACAGAAGATTTGATAATACATGAAAATTTTTCTTCAAACACAAATTCATCCAATCCCACAAATGGATACATTGTAGATATAGAATCAACATCTTCAGCAAAACCTCGTTCTCGTAGGAACTATGTCTACAATATCCTTTGAGATCTTCCTATCTTCTCATCATCTTCCTCCACTTTGTCTCTTAACAGTGACTTCTCTGTGCTTTTTTCCCTAGGAAGAGATGGTTCTTTCTTATGTGTTCCAGATTCTTTAGACAAGTTCTTTCATTTTCCTTTTGGTGTATCAACATCTTCTTCTTCAATCTTCTTCAGATAAGAGCTTCATTCTTTCACTTCCATGCTCTAAATCCACAAGGCTCAATATGTTGGTTAAAATCCCAAACCTTTTCAAAAATTGGCCTAATCTCATTATAAGACATTCCCTTGAAATCACTAATCTTGTAGTTTCCCTGATTTTTCAAGTATTTAACCAATATTTCCTCCTTAGCTTGGTGCAACTGTCTTTGGATTCACATATCTAAGCATGATACCATTAGACGAAGGATCATTCCAATCAATCTTCAAATTAACTTTGTTGGCTTCAACGTAGCTCTTTTTTGCCTTCCTCTTCATCCCACTGTCTAGCAATTTCTTCATCCCTTGCAATCTGTGCCCTTTGTTCTTCATCCATTTTTGTTTCTGCAGTCAAATGGCTTCACAAAACACACCTTGCATTGTTCAAGCTTCCTTTTATCTTTAGACTTCTTCTTGGGCTCAGGCTCTGTCATTATTTGCTTTTTCCCTTATCTTTTCTTGTCCTTTCCACTTCACCCTGTCTTCAATAAGTAACAACTTCTTTCCAGCAGTAATAATATTTTTCCTCAGCATTACCAATCACTAGAACTTCACAATCATTGTACCTTTTGTGTCTCCAACAGTACTAACTTTTAGAATATCCTTTCTCACGCTTCCTTGATCTTGAATGAAACTTCATGGGAGTCACTTCTTAACAAGAGCCACGATCACTTCTTGAATAATAGGTTCAGTTTCGGGCTTGCTTTCTCTTGAACCTCTGCATCAGATAATTTCCTCCCCTGTTTGGAAGAATCATCTTCAATATCTTCATCATCTTCAGAAAGGACAGACCCGAGGCAGTCCATTGACTGAGTCTCTTAATTTCTTTACCCGTTAGCTGACTTAGTGACAACAGCACTGTAAAATTTTAGCTTTTGGTCTTACTACAAATCACCCCAAGATTCCAATTCTCGACTCAGATAGTTGGGTAACAAAGTTCCGTACATTTCAATTAGTTGCAACTACCCTAATCACTATCTATATGAGTGAACAAACAATGGAGAGGTGAGTCAATGAGGTTTAGGAATATAGTTGTTCTGCTCCAGGGGAATGGTTGGGTTTGGTTGTGTTGGGAGATGGTAATTATACAACATCAGTTGTATTATCAGGTGAGTTGGTTCTACTTGAAGTTCATGGTGGGGAAAGTTTGGGTGTCAATTGAAGTTCAGGTGAGTGAGAAGGTGAGGATTGTTATTCATTGAAGGTTAAGTGGAAGGGTTTCAGAAACATTTAACATAGTAGGGAATAAATCAACTTCTTGGCCTGAATATCCCTTTGTAGGCCTCTTCATATTGTTAAAAACTTTGATGCTAAGAGAGGGTACAGGATATGCTCTTGAGTGTGGTTAAAGTTGTTTCCTTTGCATATCTAGGCATATTTGAATGAACCTAGGGTAACATTTCAAAACTATATGGGGGCTGAAATATTAACCACCAATGCTCAAAAATCAACCCAAGAAAGTTTAAATGTCCATTTGTTAGCTTAAACAGATAACAGCAGTTGCAATGTTACTACTAAACTGCTCCCAAGCAGTCTTCTTTGGGCTAAGACAATGAAGAATAGTGTGGATAAGAAACCTCCATTGAGGTGAAAAAGCACCCTTTTTGAAAAGATAAACTTATCGAATTTGAGTGAAAGTCCCTAAGAGTGCCAACTGTTCTTAAATCTCCGAGTTGGGAAATATAAGTATATACCATCATGAACATCCACTTGAGATTTCTTCGTAAAGATCTTCATGTGATAGTCCTTTGATTGTCCATCATGGTAGCCGTAAAAAGGACTTCTCCCATTATCATCAGTAGTAGCTTCAGCAGACCTCCAAAATTGTTTGATAAAAGCGATATACACATTAGGCTTCTTTGTGAGTGCATAGCAAATGTGACTTCGATTTAGGAATCGATGACTGATGAAAACCCTGCACTCCTGTTGATTCTCTAAAAAAGCAACCATGTAGTGCTTTTGTCACAAAAATTACCAAAATTAGCCATGAAAAAAATGTTTGAGTAATCGTTTGGGATAAGATCATTTTATTGAAAGAATGAAGTTCTGTGATAAAGTTAATTGGGATTATATAGTAAAAAAACGTAGAGATATGGTTTGAACCAGACTTAAAGAAGATTTAGTTTATCGTGATTAAATCAAACGTATAAATAAAAGATCACCGAAAGGTCCAATTGTCCAAACCCTATATCTAGGTAATTGGCTGAAATATCTCAACGGCTTCTGATTATTAATGAAAAATTCAGTTAGGCTCAAACATTACAAACGGTCATTCCAGTCATTACCATAAATATAGGTCGCTAGCAGTACTAAAATAGCCACAGTAATAACTTCTTCCAAAAAAGCAGTATAAACTATCCACCCAAAATCTTTGTATTTATTAAAAAAATAGGTACACAACAATCTCTCTTACTTTAATTTTTAATGCACACATTTATAATCTCGTAATCTTTTAACATCCCTGCACCTGTCTATTTTCCACACTCTCTCATTCCTTGTTTTAAGCTCACCAATTCTCTCCTATTTCTTTAGGCTCACAAAATTCACACAAAAAGTATAGTGTTTTGGCAAACAACCAGCCATTAATGGATTTGATAGTCCTTTTACCAATAAGCCGTTTGCTTTGGACTAGCCAAATGCTATCAATGTAAAAACATGTGCATTGATAACCTAAAGTTTTTGATAAACTATCAACTATCAACGTATTTGAGAATTCTAATACCAGGTAGCCGTTTGTCTCTGGAACGACAATTCCTTGATGTCATATAAGACAGGTGAACTGATGACCATTTGTGGTGTTGTGTTAAAACCAACACTTTATATAGGAACATACGAAACATTCCAGTTCCCTCAAAAGAAAGCATCAATAAGCAACCATTTTCACACATTCATATGCTTATCCTTGAAAGAGTTTTAGCCTCAAAACCAAGAAAAACAGAATCTAACCATTGTTTCTTGTTTTAGCAGTATTAAAATTAACTAAAAGATTAACGAATGATAACATAGAAGATAACTTAGCAAGTACTAAAACAATAAGTAACAATTTTGACAACAGTATTAATTCTGCTGTCCATTATACTCCGCCTCCACACAAAAGTAACATAAACCTCCACAAAGTCTTTGAAATCTGAAAGTGGGCTATGTTTCAAGTCATGTTCCTTAGAGCATCTACTATCAACAAAGCCATTATCATTTAGCTGTGAATTTGCTATCTTCACATTAAAACTATAATTTAGTTTTCTTTGTGACCCACGCTATTACTTGACTTTGATCTGCCCCGTGCATCAATGTAGTTATATTTGTTGAAAACCAGTGATGCACCATTGGGTTTGATGGGTCTCCAAACCCAACATGCTGAGGGCTTAACAACATTAAATCCCCTTGCCCTGACAGTATTAATAGTTGATCTAAATGGCCTACCAATATTAAACCTTTGATTAAAACACCTTTTTGTTAATGCTGTTCTCTTGTAAAAGGGCCTGTGAACAGTTGATTGTGCTTGATTTTGAAAATATGTCCTTGGTCTAGCACAAAAGAATGTGATTTAGGGTGAACAGTAAAAAGTCCTAACAAAATTAAAAGACCTAGTAGTACTAAAAGGTCTACCATGTTGACAGACCCTAACAATGTTTAACAGGTCCTTTCATGTCAGTATATAACAGACTTATGCCATTCTTCATTAAGACTGCTCTTAGGAGCCATATGATTATTGCACTGGAATGAGAGGTTTATGAATATTAGACATGCTAACCTTTTTTGTTATAATTATTTCCACTTATTATTCTTTTCCTCTGTTGGGTTAGGACATGCGTTATTGAATGTGAACAAAATTTTCCACCTTTAAAAATACATGCCTTGTTATTAAACACAAAGTTACATCCTAACTGATAGGATATATGATGACCAATCCCAATTCTTTTGTTTATCCTCTAGGTCTCTGTGAACCATGTATCTCATCCCATGTCCATTCATACCCTTATACACCTTCCACCTCTCTTAGCTACCATTCTAGCCCTCAATATTGATCACCATAGCTGCCATGAATCACCTAAAGTAGCCTTGACACTAACCAAAACACCAAACTTGGGCACCAAGGGTTTTCGACCCATATAAATAGCCGAAACCCCCATTCATTCAAACATACCTCAAAAACTCATCACCACTCAAAAGGAGTTCTAACTCAGACCAAGAAGGATCAAGTGAAGTCCCTAAGCTCATAATAGAAGCCAAGAATCAAGGAAAATGAGCCCTTGAAGTCGTTACTAGGCATACGAGTCATAAAAACCCCATACGACCCATTTTAGCTCAAGTAAGCTTATAATATTGTTCAATAAGCTTATAATCTGTATTAGAATGTTTATAACACTCTTAAGATCCTATATGAACTTTTGTTTGAAGCCTTGAATCCTCAAACCCATGTGTTTTTTATTAAAACCCTAAAAACGACTTGATTTTTTAGCTAAAGAATCTTTTTTCTAAACTTTTGTTATGTTATAACATCTTATTTTAGCTTATTCTAATAAGCCATAACCTGCAAATATCATTTGAAATCTTAAAATAACCTTGCATGGCTTTTTGGACTTGATTTGTAAAAGCTTTCATGCATAGGGATATATATTATAACTTCCTGAAATTTATAACTAAAGGGGCTGAAAATGTCATTATTCCAAAGTTATAACTATGAGGGGCTATTTTGCCAAGTTCTAAAGTTAAAGGTTTAAGTTATATATATATACTTAATGGACTAAACTTGTAAAAGTTTATAAACCAAGGGTATATATTGTCATTTTTGTATTCTTAAAAATATAAAATATAATATTTTTATACAAATTATAAAAATATATATAAATATTATAAGACTCGATTTTGTTAAAACCCGACACATTTGTCGTTATTAATCAACGATCGACGCATTATAAATCAATTACGTTATATATTTAACGTAATTTATCATCGACTAGCTTTTGAAGAAACTTATAATCTTATCGTATCACGCTACTAGGGAATTTCATGTGAGGGGTTTCATTTGAGTATACGTTTTGACGAGTTTGCTGGGTTTACGATTTAAAGTGCCCTAGCTCCTCAAACGATACTGCATGACCTCTGAATTATGATAGCCCGAACAGTGATACAATATTTCCATAAATTTATAAATCAAATATGTATGTTAAACTCCGTAAAGTTTTAAAATATAAACAATCACACTAAGACTTGACATATTACCTCAGGTTGTGTGACGAAGCCGTTACTTTCACTTGATATACTTTTGCCATCAATCAGATTTTCCCTGTTAAGGTGAGTTCATAGCCTCACTTTTAAATCTCTTATTTCATAAACCCGTGAAGGGGATACATGCTATAAACTATGATTACAAGTGTTTTCCAACTGTATACTTTCCTGAATATATTATTGCTTGTGATCTAGGTCCCTTTATGCCAAAAGACCCCACTATCATGGACCATTAATCACTTGTGAGTGAACGTGAATATTGTGGATAGGCCTATTGGGATTGACGAATCCCGTTTGTGTTAGCTGGATAGGTAACCGAACGCACTATATTTGAATCTCATAAGTATATGGCAATTACCTACAACCTACACCGGCCATTATCTTTATAGTATTATCATTATTGATATATACACTATTTCAGTTTGAAGTGCCATGAGCTTAGACCATAATATTGTTTTCCATAATAATTGTACTCATTGCAATTATTACACTTATGGGTGTATAAACAACGTAACCCACTCTTATGATGACTTGTATTCACACATTATTATAAACATGAATTGCACTCAAAGCCATTGTGTTGACCTTTTTAGCATTTTTTTCAGGTAACTAACATCTTATGTCACGGAGTGGCACGGACTTGAAATGGCTAAACTGTTATCATTCAAACTTTATGTTTTCATGTAGATTTTTGGGACCTCTGTTTGTAAAAACACAATGAAATAATGAATTATAACTTACTTTTTAAAAACTTCACCTTCGAGTCGCTATCTATGATTATAATGACTGTTGTACTAATGAAATAATACCCAGATTAAGCTTCCGGCTGCCTATAGGTCAAAAAAATGGGGGTGTTATAGATTGGTATCAGAGCCACGGTTATAGAGAACAAGGTTAAAACCTTAACTATAACTACTTTTCTTTTTCCATCCAAGGAAGTCCTCCGTGCCACAACATCTCCTGAATAGTATGTAAAGATACATAACTATTAACTAATTATATAAATAAACTTATGTTATTTGCTACTATACTACTGGATTGTTACAGAGGTGATGTCTTCTCCCAACCATCCTACTTCTGATATTGAGGATGTTTTTTCCTCCAATTTTCCGGACTATATCTCGGCTTCCCCGGACTATGTCTCGGCTTCACCAGGAAAAAATTATTCTAGCTCTTTAAATAACTCATTTGGTGTAGTTCCAATAGTAATAGTTTCACCAACTCTTTCACTTTTTCATGATGACCCCTATATGAAGGTGAGCGCGATGCATGCATACTATCTAAAGAATCACACCTATTCTAAATTCTAGCCACCAACTATTGTGCCACGACCATCTTCAATGCTATCTCTAATGTTTAATCCTCAAGAATTCTTTCTTTCGGAGGAATTATTGTCACCTAAGAAACAAGGTCATAACCAATCATTCTCCTCTACTTTTGCCCTACTTTAAGAATTTGAGATGGGAGAAAGCTCTCATAAGACAAGTCTGGAACGTCACGAGGAGCAAATTGAGAAAATTCTGAATCACCTGGATGAACTCTTTTCTACCGCATTGAGCCACATAGAAGAAAAATAGAAGGTCTCGGAAAAGGTCGGGTGATTATACAACAAGATTTTGACAATCTGGAAGCTGAACTCCAAATGGATCATGCTCGAATTGCTAAACTTCAAGAAAGCAAAATGGGAAATAACAACAAGATTACTCTGGCTCGCTTCAGGATTGCTAATCTAAAACAAATCATCAAAGAAATCCAAGTTTGTCACCAAGCAGATAAGGAAAGTCTTCCGAATGCAATCTATGAACTCAAGAACAGCCAAAAAGGACCATCGAACTACTATATTAGATACTAATTTAGATTTTAACCTAGCCACGAGATGTGTGGTATAAATAACAACACTTGTCAAATTTTGACTATGTACAGTACAAAGGCAAGTTGTTCATGATATAATACAATGGCAATCCCGTTATACACCTTTTTGTTTCATAATAAAGGATTATCCCATCTAAAACAACTTCTCTTAATCATCTATCTCCGTTCGCATCGTTATGAATCTACCATATTTCTAAATAAAGCATAGATACTTTATTTGATATGAATTATCAATGAATTCGATATCACTATTGTGACAATGTTTATTTTTGAACTTTAATCATTTTAAGACTTGTGATATCATTCTTATTACGTGTTATCTTATGTTGATAGAATGCCTCCCAAAAGGATGTCAACATCTGAAGCACCAACCATGACTCAGGCTGCCATCAGGAAACTAGTTGCTGACAGTGTTACCACAGCTCTGGAAGCACAAGCCGCTAACATGGCAAATACTGATAATACCACCAGACCAAGAGAAGCTCATGTGGCAAGACAATGTAGCTACAAAGAGTTCATGATCTGCCAACCTATAAATTCAAAGGTATAGAAGGTGCTATTGGTCTCATCTGCTGGTTTGAAAGAACTGAATCAGTGTTTTCCCGTAGCAACTGTACCGAAGACTGCAAGGTAAAGTTTGCTACTGGTACTTTAACTGAAGAAGCTCTATCTTGGTGGAATTATTTTGCCCAACCTATTGGGATAGAAGAAGCTTACAAGATTACCTGGGTTGAATTCAAGAAACTTTTGATAAAGAAGTATTGTCCCCGAACTGAAGTCCAGAAGATGGAAGATGAATTTTACCATCTGACTGTGAAGGGGAATGATCTCAAGACATATGTGAGAAGATTCCAGGAATTGGCAACCTTGTGTCCCACTATGTAGCCAAAAAAAAAAAAAAAAAAAAGATCTGAAAAATGATGGAAGTTTTCATCAGGGGATTGCCTCGAAGTATTGAAGGGAATTTACCAGAAAAATACATCCCGCTTTAAAACCTCAAACTCTAGAGTAAGCCCTTAACAAGCCCAAAGGCTAATGATCAGTAACAAAGCACACCCGGTGCAAGAATCAAGTATCACAAACGAAGTTTGTACGACGACAGAAGAACTTTCAACAACAACAACTACCGCAACGATAATAACAACAACTACCGTAACACCAACACCAACAACCGCTACAATAATCACCAACCACAACAGAACAGAAGACAGGAAACCTTCAGGGCTTATGCTGCCACCCCAACTGAAAATAATAGATATACTGGAAACCGTCCCTTGTGTAAGAAATGCACTCTGCATCACACAGGACCTTGCACTGTTAAGTGTAATATTTGCAACAAGGTGGGCCATCTGACCAAGAACTACAGAAACAAAGGGCCAGCCACTGGAAGTAATCTGCTACCAGTGACAGTTACTTGCCATGCCTGTGGAGAGAAAGGGCATTATGCAAATCAGTGCCAAAAGACCACCAACAACAATGCCTAGGGAAGAGCCTACATGCTAAGGGATAGGAATGCTCATCAAAACCCGAACGTAGTCACGGGTATGTTCCTTCTAAACCAACATCTAGTTAGAGTATTATTTAATTTTGGAGCCGATAAAAGCTTCGTATCCATATCTCTTGCCTCTATGCTAAATATTCTACCCATTACAATAGATACCTTTTACAATATCGAAATGGCTGACGAAAACCTAGTAAGCACAAACACTGTTATTCAGGGTGCAATCCTGACCTTGTTAAACCAACCTTTCAAAATTGATCTTATGCCAATTAAACTCGGTAGTTTCGACGTCGTCATTGGTATGGATTGGTTATCCAAGTATCATGCTAGGATCATCTGTGACGAGAAAGTCGTCCACATTCCCATCGACGGTGAAACATTAATCATTCGAGGTGACCAAAGTAAAACCCGACTAAATCTCATATCCTGTATAAAAACCGAAAGGTATATATCCAGGGGATGTCAAGTTTTCGTAGCCCAAATAATGGAAAAGAAGTCGGACGAGAAACGACTAGAAGACATACCGGTAGTCAGAGAATTCCTAGAAGTTTTTCCTGAAGATCTACCTGGCCTTCCTCCCATTCGTCAAGTAGAATTTCAAATCGATTTAATTCCAGGAGCGACACCTGTAGCCCGAGCACCTTATAGATTAGCTCCTTCAGAAATGCAGGAACTATCTAACCAACTTCAAGAGTTGGCAGACTGAGGTTTTATTCGACCAAGTATCCTGTCTTATTTGTTAAAAAGAAAGACGGATCTTTCAGAATGTGTATCGATTACCGGGAGTTGAATAAACTTACCGTAAAGAATCGTTACCCATTACCCAGGATCGATGACTTATTTGACCAACTTCAAGGTTCGAGTGTCTACTCGAAGATTGACTTAAGATCAGGCTATCATCAACTGAGAGTCAGGGATGAAGATATTCCCAAGACTGCTTTCAGAACAAGATACAGACATTATGAATTTCAAGTGATGCCATTTGGTAACTCAACATTCGCCTGCTGTAATTCATGGATCTCATTAATCGTTTAGTTGTAAACCATACTTCTATAAATTTATGATAGTGTCCCTTCGATGATTATACTCATCTACTCTCGTAACAAAGAAGATCAAGCAAAATCATCTAAAAATAATCCCTAAATTACTCAAAAAAGAGAAGTTGTATGCTAAGTTTCTCCAAGTTTGATTTCTGATTCATATCGTGCAATTTCTTGGACACTTAATTGATAGACCAAGGACTTCATGTTGACCCCGCCAAGATTAAAGCAATTAAGAATTGGGCATAATCCTACTACACCATAGGAAATACGTTAATTCTTAGACTTTGTCGCTACACCGAGATTCATCGAAGGTTTTTCAAAGATTGCAAAGTCTTTGACAGAATTAACACAGAAAAACAAGAAGTATATTTGGGGCGAATATCAAGAGTCGGCTATTTTCAATTACTAAAACAGAAGGCTTAGTGAAATCTCCAATCGTTTAGCATTACCATAAGGAAACGACGATTTTGGTTATTTAATGTATGCATCCCATCAAGGTCCTAGGAGCGGTGATAATGCAAAGAGAGAAGTTATGTAATATGCATCCGACAACATAAGCTTAATGAAGAAAACTATACCACTCATGTATCTCGAATTAGGACAGGTGTGTGTTTCGCTCTTAAAATTTAAAGACACTACCTATACGTACAAGTGTACTGTGTTTACTATCATTAAAAAATTTCTTCAGCATATCCTTGAACCGAAAGAGTTGAACAAGAGACAACGCCGTTGGTTAATTACTTTTTGTCAATTAACGAATTGTGAAATTCGCATACCATCCTGTAAAGGTAAATGTTGTATGCAGATGCCTTAACCCAGAAGAACAATCAAACCAGCTTCTGAGTGAGATCATTAGTTAGACCATATCATTCCAAACTTTACCTCACAAATTGCTTTAAGGATCAAACCGAAGCTCTCAAATGAAAGAAACCATCAATGCTGAAAACTTATGAGGAAAGGATAAAGGCATGTTTAAATACGTCCCGATGGAAACTCGTTGTATTAAGAATCGAAGCTGTTACCACTCTTTGGGTAATCTGAGAATAGCTTGATCATGCAGGAGCCCATTAAAATCAAAATATTCCATTCCACTCTGATCTGACAAATGTACAAGATCCTTAAGAAACACTCTATTGGTGGCCTACATGAAGGCAAACATCGATAATATGTTGGCAAGTGTTTACCATGTTTTGGAGTTAAGGCAGAATGTCAGAAGTCATCCGGCTTACTGGTACAACCAGAGATTCCTATGTGGAAATGGGAGAGAATCATAATGGATTTCATTACAAAACTGCCCAAAACATCAAACGGACATGACACAATCTGGGTCATTGTCGATCGCCTTACCAAATCCGCACATTTCATCCCTACCCGAGAGACAGATAGTATGGAAACCCTTACAAGGTTATACATCAAAGAAATAGTCTCCTGGCATGGAGTGCCAATATCTATCATCTCGGATCGTGACAGTCATTTCACATCCAGATTCTGGAAATCATTACAAAGTGCTTTGGGTACTCAATTAGACATGAGTACGACATATCATCCTGAAACTGATGGACAAAGTGAAAGAACCATCCAAACACTCGAAACAATGCTTTTCGAGCCCGTGTTTTAGATTTGGAAAGGATTGGGGGGGAAAAAAAGACACTTTACCATTTGGCAGAATTCTCATACAATAACAGTTACCATGCCAGTATTAAGGCAGCACCATTCGAGGCACTTTATGGTCGAAAGTGCAGATCACCTGTTTGCTGGGCCGAAGTTGGAGATGTTCAACTTACAGGACCAGAAATAATCCATGAAACCACTGAAAAGATAGTGCAAATTCGACAACGCTTGCAAGCTGCAAGAGACCGGCAGAGAAGTTATGCCAATATAAGACGAAAGCCTTTAGAATTTCAAGTTGGAGATCGTGTTATGTTGAAAGTATCACCTCGTAAAGGTGTCATCCGATTCGGAAAACGAGGAAAGCTTAACCCCCGGTACATTAGACCATTCAAAATCCTTGAACGGATTGGCCCAGTGGCATACAAACTAGAGCTTCCCTAAGAGCTTGTATTGTCCAGAATACTTTCCACATTTCATTTCTAATCTAAATAAATGCTTAACTAACTATAACCCTTGTCATATCCTAATGAAAGAACTTTTTAAATTCGACTTGATGACAAACTCAACTAAGTGGAAGAGACCATGGAATTAATGGATCGAGAAGTCAGCAACTGAAACAAAGTCGTATTCCTATAATCAAAGTAAGATGGAACTCTAAAAGAGGACCATAATTTACATGGGAACGCGAAGATCAAATTCGTGCCAAATATCCACATCTGTTTTCAAACACCACTCTGGCATCCAACTAAATCTTAGGACGAGATTTTCTACTTTAAGGATGGGACTATAACAACCTGCAATTTTCATCAGTGTAATTATCCATCTATTAAATTAGATGCACTGTAATATCTATCTATTATATATATACCACCTTTTTACAAGGAAATTTTTGCTTTATCTCATTATGCAATGTAACTTGCATACCAATGTCATCTCTATCTATGTTTATATCATGTAATCATCCTAATATGTCAAGTCAACATCTTAATATCATTTTTACCAAGTACAATATCCATATAACAACTTAAAAAGTTATTATCAAAACAAGCATTAAACGTTAACGTTTATATCAAAACCCTAATTATATGTAATGTATACATATAAAATGAATGTACAAGCCTTTAAAGCATGTGTAACAGAGTATCAATACACAACATGTGAATATTCTTTTCCCTCCAATCAATTTACACACAATTAAAGCTCAAGTATAAGTCAAAAAGTAAGAAAGTCAAATTAGGTCATTACCTCCAAATCACTTTGGTTTTTTCTTACACCACTATTAGTATAAGGTACAAAGCACTTAATGCATGACTTTTATAAACATTAAACCTAAACCCTAATTCATATCCTAAACCCTAACTAAAACCTTAACCCTAACCTCAAAATATCACTTTCAAATAAAAACTAAAAACCCAAAAACCTAAAACTAAGTCCCTAAACCTTAATCCAAATCATAATCTCATTCCTAACACTAATCCTAACCTTAATCTATCGCTAAAACCCAACCCTAACTCAATCCTAAAGTCCAAAACACCTAAATCGAGCCCTAAACCAGACCGTAAACCCATTTTGCTCCATTTTGACTCCATTTTTTAACCAAGCACCACTATGACTCACCAAGCAGCCACCTAAGTAGCTTACAAGCACCTTATTCACCACCTTGCTCACCAAGTTGCAAAAATCACCTCCTTGTCTTCCTTTTTCTAGCCGTGGCCTCCAAACACCATCCCACATCTCATATCTAGTTTCTAGCTTATATTACTTACCCTCCTAGCCCTCAATACTCACTACACTAGCCCTAGATATTTTACATCAAGTAAACTTGGTCCCTAAGGGTCTTTCACCCCTATAAATACACGAACCAAGCACCCTTTTTAAATCATCCCTCAACACTTTCTTCACACACTCAAATGGAGTTCTAACCTTTCCATAGCAGAAATAGAAGGTCAATAGAAGTCCCTAAGCTCAGAATAGAAGCCAAGAAGCAAGAAAAACGAAGCCTTGAAGTCGTTACTAGGCGTACGAACCCGAAAACCCCATTTCGACCCATTTTAGCTCAAGTAAGCCTAAGATCTTGTTCCATAAGCTTATATTCTGTATTATAATGTTCATAATACTCTTAAGATCATATATAAACTCTTGTTTGAAGCTTTGAATCCTCAAACCCATGTGTTTTTTATTAAAACCCTAAAAACGACCCGTTTTGATTTTCTAGCTAACGAATCCTTTTTCTAAACTTTTGTTACGTTAGAACATCTTATTAGCTTTTCAATAACTAAAACCTGCAAATATCATTTAGGAATCCTAAAATACAGCTGCATGGCTTTTATGGACCTTGTTTTGAAATAATTTCATCATAGGGGTAAAACGTAACTTTCTAAAAATTTATACTAAAAGGGGCTGAAAATGTCATTATTCTAAAGTTATAACTATAAGGACCTATTTTTCCAAGTTTCAAAGTTAAAGGTTTAAATTATATATACTTTATATATAAAGGACTAAAGTTGTAAAAGTTTATAAACCAAGGGTATATATTGCCAATTTTGCAAACTTAAAAATATAAAATATAATATTTTTATATAAATTATAAAAATATATATTAATATTATAAAACTTGATTTTATTAAAACCCGATACATTTATTGTTATTAATCAACGATCGACGCATTATAAATCAATTACGTTATATATTTTAACGTAACTTACATCGACTAGATTTTGAAGAAACTTAAAATCTTAACGTATCACGTTACTAGGGAATTTTCATATGAAGGGGTTTCATCTTGAGTTTTTTGACTTTGACGAGTTTTGCCGGGTTTAAATAACGATTTAAACAGTGCCCTGGCGCTTCCCTAAACGATACTACACGCCTCTTGTTTAAGTATAGCCCCGAACAACGAAACAAAGATTTCCATAATTTATCAAAGATTATACGTTAAACTTTATAAAAGATTTGAAACATAAACTATCAAAACAAAGAACTTGATCATATCACCCAGGGGTTGCGTGATTGAAGCCGTTACTTGTACACTTGATATACTTTTGCCATCAATCAGATTTCCCTATACTGTTTAGGTGAGTTTCAAAGCCGACACCTTTTAAATCTCTATTCATAAAACCCATGAGGGGATACATGCTATAAACCATGAATACACGCAATTTTTTTTTGATAGGTATTAGGTTACAAAATGAATGCTAACCTTCAATATTAATGGCATCTTTGTTCTAAGTCCTTTTATGCCAAAAGACCCCCCACCAAACTTTGTGACCATAAACACTAGCGAGTGAACCTACATTAACGAGAAAATGGCCTATTGGGGATTGGACGAATCCCGTTTGTTTAGCCGGATAGGTAACTAAACCGCACTATATTTGAAACATATACGGTATATATGGCAATTACCTACATAGGAGTGGATGGGGGGCATTATCCTTTATAAATATCATTATTTATATATCCCTAGTCAGTTGAGTGCCATGAGCTAGACCACAAAATAATACGTTTTCCATAATAATTGTACTCAATTTGCAAATATTACACTTATGGGTTTATAACAACGTAACACCCACTTTATTATGACTTGTATACATCACACTATTTATTATAAACCTATGAATTTCGCACTCAACCATTGTGTTACCCTTTTAGGCCCAAAATGTTTATCTTCAGTAACTGAACATCTTATGCAACAAGTGGCACGGACTCTTGAAGATGGCTGAACTGTTATCATTCAACTTTATGTTTTCATCATGTAGATTTTTGGGACATCTGTTTGAAAAAACACTGAAGAAATAAAGAGATATAACTTATCTTTTAAAACGTCTCTTTCGAGAGTCGCTTTCTATGATTTATGACTGTTATAGACTAAGAAATAATACCCCAGATTAGCTTCTGCTGCCTATATGTCAAAAATGGGGATGTTTATATCTTTGTTCTTTAGTTCAGTCCTTACAAAACAAGTTCAAAAATTCCAAAAAATATTAGTCGCTAAAACTGTCACATTTGACAAGATTCACTTTTCTTACTTGTTTCTAGTTCAAATTTCTTTCTTAAAAGTGTAGATTATATTATGGTTCGATTGAGTGTTGATATTCATTAATGTTTAAAGTTTTTTAGGTTTTTGAGATAAGCTTTTTGAAGCTATTTTTTGTTTCAAAGTATAGTCAAAATACTGTCCTAAAAATCATTTTGAGTATAAAATTATGCAAAGCTGCTTTGGCTTAATGTTCTTAATCATCTTATTGTTTTTGCTCAAATCTATTCCAAAATGCATATTAGTATCCAATAATAGTTTGGGGTTTAGCTTATTTGCTTATCATAGTGCTTATTGAGTTTTGAAAAGGCCTTGCAGTTTTAATCAAAATCTAGCAGTACTAAGTCAAAGTTAGTACTGCTTAGCTTTTTAGTTCTTTTCAGCTTTTTATAGTTGCTTAATTTTAGTCAATAGTGCTTAATAAATCTTAGTCATAATCTATTTTCTCACATCTTATATAGTCTGCTAGGTCTGTATATTGTCCATCTAGTTTTTAGATAAGTTTTCTAAAGTCCTAAACTAATTTTAAAACCAAATGTCAATCTTAATTTGTGCTTATTCTGCTTTTTTGATAATTTTTGAAATAAATTTCTTTATTAAAGTTTTTAGGTTTAGCTTATAGTTTCGCTTTTTCAAAAAGAAAAGAAAAAAAAACTAATTTCACAAAAAGGGAAGCCACAAGGGTCGAACCTGTGACCTCCCCTTCACACACCCAACACCTTAGCATACACACTCACTACCAACTGCCCTGGGGTCTTTTTCATTAATAAGTTTGTAACATTTATTATTAGTACTCATTTTAATTTTAGCAGTTTCTACGTATATGCTTATTATCTGCATATTTCATTCATCCAATTTTTAATTTTTCCAATGACTTTTATAGATTCTTCATAGTATAAAGTACTTTTCCTAAATTTTTCAGATTTTTATAAATTAGTTTAATATTTTTTATAATATTTTTAGATCGAATCAGTTTTTAATTCATTATAAATAAAATAAAAGTCAAAAAAATATAATTCTTTTTTCTAAAATTATTTTTAGTCATTTAGGACCTTCAAAAATTAAATTTGCTTTTGTAGGGTTTAAATTTGATAATTTAGGTTTTAGAGTCGTGTTTTTTTTATTATCGTTAACGTTTTTTAGGTTCGATCTTTAATTGCTTTAATTGTTTACTTGCTTTTATTTGTTTTTTTTTTGCAATATATTTTGTAGAAATAGAATCCTAAATCAAAATTTGATTATCAAACATAACGCGATCACGAACTTAACTCGATTCCTCAATTCACGCCTCGTTAGGCAAACGACTCTCGTGAAAGGGGTTGGGGGTTTTTGTATTTTACTTTGGTTCAAAAGTAATCTTTTAAAAGGCCTTGACTAAAAACTTACTCCTCCTCTTCTTGAATTGATATATTAGATGTTATATAAATATATATATGTATTAAGCAATTATTACTATATATATATATATGTATAGCTAAAGAATGAATCAATTTTTGGCGCCGCTACCGGGGAGGCATGTGCGATTATCAAGTTTACGTTTAAAGATTAGTGTTTAAAGACCCTTCCCCCCACCTAAAGTTATCTCCCGCTTTCAATTTGAATATATTTTCTTTTTTTAAATCAAGTAACGAAAAAAATAACCAAAAAAAAAAAAAAAAACAAACAAAAAGAAAAACCGATGTGTCACTTGAGCATACCGGCTCACCTTAATAAACAAACTAAAAGAAGTACAAAAAAAGGAGGGTTGAACCTAAGAACTTTCGACCCCCAAAGGAGCACCTTTAAAAAACACGATCAACGTCGCATAACCCCGCACCTACGCAACAAAATAGTCCAAAAAATTCAATCAAAACCGAGAACTTTTATAACTAATCTGGACACCAAAAATATTCTCCATACCCATTAATATCCGTTTAATGAAAAAATATCCTCTTACACCTCCCTAATTAGGGGTAATATTTAATTCAATATAGTCGTCCTAACAACCAACGTGTGTAGTTTTCATCACAAGTGTGGAGGTCCGTTTGTGGTCTATCTTGTCGACAATTTAACCTGTGAATGGCGTGTAGAAAGAAATTATACAGATGAAGTTTGTGCTTTATGCTGTTATGAAGTTGAAAAATCATTCGTTAATGATTCAAATCCAAATTCTTTCATTGATTCTCTAAATATTTTCAACCCGCCTCCACAACCCCAGACGTATTCTTGTGAAGATTGTAGAAACAAATGCTTTTATGGGTTACGAATTCTCCACCTCAAGTTCTGTTATATCTATATACATAAACCGAGTTACAATCAAGACTATGATAATGATATCCCACAAAGTTTCAAATTTACCCACACACATATCTTTGTTGTGAAAACTAACTGCGAGGTGTCATCATGAGACTTTTCACGTGTCAACCGTATTAACCAAAATTTCTACGAACCAATCTTTTGTTATAATTCTATTTCTTCCGGTTTTGACCAATTCCAACCCTCGCAGTTTCCCGTCATTCATCAACTTCCTCAATAAATGAGAATTCAAGATATGGAGGATCTGAAGCAACAATATTTAGATGAGATGAAAAGTTCAATTAATGAGATTCAGATTAAGGATTATCGTAATGAGAAGATTGATATTGAGATTAAGATTAATGAGCTTAAGGAAAATTTCAATGGAATGAGTATTGAAATTAATAAAAAGAAAAAGCTTCAGCAACTAGAGCAGGTGGCCAATCTTAGTACTTATCCTTCGCGACTTTTCAATTCTTTTTGCTACGACGATGATGATGATGATGATGACGAGGAGTATACTATTGCAATCACACCCATCTTACCAACCGAGGAGCCCGATAACTCTCTAAGTTGTGGGACGAGCATTTTAAGCACTATATCGAAACGAGAATCGGATGAATAATAAAGTCTATGTTGAGAACCATGTCCGCAATCCCAAGTGATTCCGAGGATTTCCGATATCGAAAGTGATTGAGATGTGCCCAGTTTTGTGATAATTTTAACAAATTTCTCTAATCCTATTATTTGATGCAAGACATTGATTTTTCTCTAGTGGACGACCGAGTCATTTTCTGATGAGGTAACGTACCAAAGAAACTATTCGAACCCACTTTTTGGATGAAGAAAATCATTTCTACTAATAATAGATTGCTGATCTTATCTTGCTAGAATCTATTGCTTAATCAAGATACTTCGTTATTTCCTTCTCGTAAGATCAATATCTCTCGGAGGAGTCTCCGGTGAACTCGCTCATATCGATTTAATTCCAACCGAGAATTAATGAAACCGACTTTGATCCTGAGGAAGAAATTTGCCTTGTTGAGAAATTGTTGTATGATAATTCATCTCCTCAACCTCTGGAAGAACTAAATCCTAAAGTTTCTGATGCTGTAATTGAATCTTTCTCCCCATCTCCTATCCTCGTTGAGGATAGTGACTTTCTTATGGAGGAGATTGATATTTTTCTTACTCCTAATTGACATCGATGCCGACAGCAAAGGAGAAAGAATGACTATGACTCGAAAGGGATATCCTTTTCCTGAAAAAAACTTAGCAATATTCCCATCACTTTTGAAAATTGAGTCATTTCATTTAGATGTTCCATCATCCCCTCATCCTCCTGCGAAACCGCCGGATGATGGAATTTACTTTGAGCCCGATATGGGACTTTTGATTGCCAAAGTGGTGGGTGACATTTCTAAACATTATGTTCCTTATGCTAAACTTTACCCACCCAACCCAATACCCTTTGTCCAGTGGATTGACACTTTGCTTCCATTTTCATCCGAAAATGAGGACAAAGTACATCTCTTATTTCATCAGGGCTTTAAAGCTTTTCAGCTTTTTTCTGAAAGCCCGATGATGATCTATGGAGGGAACATTCCTACCTTGGATGTTCCGTATCTCCAT
Source organism: Tanacetum coccineum (assembly GCA_026074375.1). Classification (NCBI taxonomy): domain Eukaryota; kingdom Viridiplantae; phylum Streptophyta; class Magnoliopsida; order Asterales; family Asteraceae; genus Tanacetum; species Tanacetum coccineum. Next base: position 29,751 of record BQNB010035069.1, read on the forward strand.
TTCTATCATCCTTGACCAGCTCAAGTATGGGGGATCGAGTCAAGCTTAGTGACTCATTAATAAACAAGCGCTTCGTGGGTGGCAACCCATGCTTATCCTAATATAATTATAATAGTATTAATAAATAAGTGTGTTGTGAGGAGGCTCGCCTCTTCCTTTCTCGTGCTTTGTGTTTTTTGTTGTATGTCCAGGATTGCCCCAGATTATGAAGCCTCTCGTGCTCGTGGTTTTGTCCTTCGTTCACTCGGGCTTCAATCCTTAGCATGATTTTGGAAATCCAATATCCTAAATCTTATCGACTAACGTTTATCTTTGAGCATACTTAATAAACGGCTTTAGATTTACGTAGAGACCCTTTTTAAAATATTGATGACAATGTTCAATTCTAGTATGGGGGATATATCGATTTGATTATGCATGCAGTCGTTGTTTTCACGTAATCCCGTTTTTACGACCAAAATACCAAAAAAATGAAAAAATTTAAAAATTTTCAAAAATAAAATAAATGTTTTATCACAATGTTGACTTTCTTGCTGGGTAGAATACGAATAAATTTTAACTCGATCGAGCGTGTTGAGCTCTTAGCTTTGTCCCTTAACCGTTATAAACTTGACTAAGCATTCGCGGATCTTTTTATTAAAGATTTTAAATTTGCGAATGGTAACCTTGGGGTGCTACGTCAAAGTACAACAATCAAGATATAGGAAACGGCCTTAAATGGACGTTTTAAACAAGATCATTCGATGCATTGTAACAAAATCAGAGTTCATACATTAGGTCCCATATGTTTTGAAAAGAAAAGTCATAGACATACTACATACGTTCTTTAAACAAAAGATTTATAATCCCAAAAGACGACATAAGTCTTCATAGATAAAAGTTACATCGAATTAATAAAAACAAACAGAATCCATCTTCATAAGTATCCATACGGCACCTATCCAAGCTTATATCTGATGACCCTGAAATTAAACACGCTAAATGTCAACACAAATGTTGCGTTAATCCATAGGTTTAATAAGTAAAAGAGTGGACCACAAGATTTAGGTACAGTAGACTATTAAAACAAGTTCAGATAGTCCAAAAACAAGTATTAATGCACCTAAGCTCATGACCCCGAAGCCATAAACTAGAGTTTTCCCCACTATATATAGGAAGCATACCCAACAACCTCAACTTGTCCACTCTATGTTAAATGCACCATGATCAAACAGTGACCCAAGTAAGGTGGGGATTAATCAGTCCCGATAGATCAATCCACACACTAGCGCTCACTACAATTAGCAAATTAACGGCTCATGATAAATAGTGGACTTTCACGTCAAGAAGTAACTTTAGGCATTAATAATCAGGGCAGTAATCTGGATAGCAAAAATTTTGAAAACCTTGAAAAAACACTTGTGTCCGTAGTTAAAACAAGGCATGTACTTCCACCCCGTAGAGTTTTTAAAACAAGTAGAGATAGAAATGGTGGGCAATGAACACACCAAGAATTAATTGATGAAATAATCGGTTAAATGGCAGAAAACGTAACACGGAAATATCCGAAAGCAACCTAAGTAAAATAATGTCGTAATCAGTACTCAGTACTTTTTGACATTAACTACTAGCATATACAATCCCTATAATAGTTATCATCATACTATAACAATTTGTGGCTATCATAATTAAAGATTTCATGATATGACGTACGAGTAGCTATGTACTTTTATAATCGTAAATCCAACAACTCTTCGTATACGCCATTTCGAAGAGGCCTCATTATGAAATTCCCTAGTAATGAAAGCACTTTGATAACTAATAAACATATTATTTCTATATAGCAACATCACCATCTATATCGTTTTTCAAAAAGCGAAATTATATTTATAAAGAGTAAAACGTTATAATATCCCCTTTAAACAAAAACGGCGTAAAATGCACGTTTCAGTCCTGATTTGTAAGTTTCTTTCTTGCGCCCACCAGACTTCGACAAATATGAATGAAATCAAAATAAGACATTTTTAAGGTTTCTGAGTCCACTGATGAACAGAATTTATCTGTTACACATCAGTATTCCACATATTTATTTATATAAGTTTAATAGTCGTAAAACCCGTAAATGTCGTATCTTATTCGTTATAGCTCCGTTTTTAGCGATTCTTTCAAGCACGTTCTTGTAATTGAAAGTTTTATCATATTATTGATGTTTTCAAAGTATAAGTTTCTGCCATGAATAGTAACTTTTATAAAAATAGTTTTATAAGAGTATTAACTATCGTAAACTCGTAACTAGCGTATCTTCTTCGTTATTAATCGGTTTTTCGAGTTCTTTATGACCCCACGATCCTTGTGACATGTAGTATTTTATAAAATCATAAAATATATATGTAAATTTCGAACTCCAAACAGCCCCTTTAGATATTTTTCTCAAAATGTGTTTAAAACTTGTTTTTAGGACTTTTTAGCTTTACCACTTTGTTACAAATCCATTAGAACCCTTAATATCTAAGTCTTATAACCCTCCCCTATGGTCCTTAGTATATGATTAATCCAAAGATTATCAAAATTAAAAAATTTACAAGTAAAATAAGTATCCTAAATGGTGATTAACTACAAGACCAACATATGCATAAATAGCTAAATGAAAAGACATAAAGGGTATTAGAAAACCTTAAGTGATGAATTATGATACCACAACAAAACTAAACACTTGAATAGATTGTAAACCCAAGCTTGCAAGATCTTGAATCCTAAACCCTAACTTGGCAATTTCTTGCTTAACACTTGAAAGGATTAACCAAGCTTCAAACTTCTAGGACATCTTTGATATGATGTAGATATGTATGTACATGTGTTATATAAATTTTTTGATATGGAATTTTTGTTGTTAGGGGTGATTTCCGTAGCCAAGAGAGGAGGAGTTTAGAGATTTTGTGATGAATTTTGTAAAGAAATGTAAGTTATGATTTTGTAGTCTAGTTAGGGTATATATAAGTGGGATAACAGGTTAAGAACTCTAGTTAAGTCCTAACTAGGGTTAAGGTTAAGAAAATATCTAAGAGATATATTTAAAATAAATAGCTAAATAAATATCTAGGGGTTTTTAAAATGTGTAAAAAGTGATTCCGGGTATGCTTTTAAACGTATTAATAGCGAAACGTAAACGTCTTACGCAACCAATAAAAATAAAATATAAAAAGTTAATTATTACTTTCATAAAAATAATATATTGCTTGCTTGACGAAAACTTTAATTCGTTTGGTGTCCGATTACGCTAAACGATAATTTTTTAACTTACGCGATTTAACTTAACTATTAAAATTAAAAGCGAACGCGTACGAGAAAAAAAATAATTAGTGAAATATATGACGTCGTAAATGACCTGAAAATACGAAATGTTACAGTTAGTCCCTTATGACTAACACCATTACTCCCGTTAGTCCATCACCCCTAACCCCGTTAGCCCCTTTATCCCAAAAACAATCACCCGCCAAAACCCACTATTCATCATCCCCTTCACGTGATCCCCTGCACCACGACAAAACCCCTCTCAACCCCACTCAAAACCCCACCCCAAAAAAGGACAACTCCACCTTGGCAATCCCATGGGGTTTTATTGGTCAAAATTAATCACGGGTTGTGATTCAAGAACTTGAAGAACAAGAAAATTAAAGGGCTATGATGAAGCTTTTGAAGTCTTTCACACAACAAACACAAGATCAAGAAGCTCCTCTTCATTTGTTTTATATAAATAGGGCTAGAAATCAAGCTAACAAGGCATGGAGTATAGTGTAGGAGTAGTGTAGACTTGTTTTTAAAATTATTTACAGCTTATTTGTTTTACTTATTGTATTTTAAATTTCAAGCATTGTAATCTTTTAAGTTTTAATGAAATTTTAGTTTTTAATGTGTTATGCAAACCTGTTTTTAATCTTATGCTTTTTATGTTAAAACTGTTTCCAAGTCGATTTTTCTAAGCTCTTTAAGCACTGTACTCACAATACTCAGTTAAGCTTTTATCCAATAGTCTTAACTGAGTTTTTTCTTTTGCATATTCCCTCAACCAAAATACCTCAGCTTAGTGGAAGAATAAGCCATTAGGACGGGCTTTATGGACTTAACGAGCGTGTGCAAAACAAATCTAGAGCTTTGTTTGATGCGCTCTTTATTTTTAAGCATTTTGTACCTTGTTTGAGCAAAGGCATCTGTGAGTTTCAAATTTCTCCAGAGCTTAATTCTCTGTTTAGCTTGTTAACTGCTTATTAAGTGTTTGTTGTCTGGCTTATTGATGCTTAAATTTGCTTATTCTGTCTTTTAAATGCTTATCTATTTAGTTTTTAACTTAGAAGCCTTTTAGGTAGTGTTTTCTTAAAACTGTCCTTGTTTTTAGTCTAAACTGCTTTTAGATTTAGCTTATTATAGAATGCTTAATTTCCTTAAATTTTTGCTTATTTGTCTTTCTAAATCTTAGATATTAATCTGTTTTAAAATTCATATCTTAGTTAGGTTAATTTTAGTTTAAAAATGGTGTTTCCCATATTTTAAGGGAGTGTGTGGTTAAGCATTGAAAATGGGTCTAATGAGGTTCAAAGTCACTTTTAGCTTTCAAATCAGTTTCATTTAGCTTAACTTTAGCTTATTTAGTAGTTTAAATAGATTCCATTATGTTTCTAGCTAGTTTGTTAGGTTTTACATTTGATGTCAAAAGTTTTAAGTCAAAAAAAAATAGTAAATCAGCTTATTTGTGAGAATTCCTCAATTTAGCCATTTGGGTTGATATTTGAGTGTCAAAATATGGTCACAACTATCATACAAAAATATGTTTTGAGTCTTTGTTCTTAGTTTCAGTCTTTTGACAAAAAAGTTTAAAAATCCTAAAAAATATTAGTGCTAAACTGTCACTTTTGACAGATCACTTTCTTGCTTGTTTCTAGTTCAAATTTCTTAAAAGTAGATTTTATGTGTTCATTTGTGGTTGATAAGTCATGCTGTTTAGTAGTTTTTATTTATGAAGATAAGCTATTTTGAAAGCTATTTTTTTTATGTCAAAATAGTGTCCCAAGAGCTGTCAAAATCATTTATGAGACTAAAATTGGGCAAACTGTTTTGGCTTAATGGCTTATCAGCTTATTGTTTGTGCTCAAATCAGTTCCTAAATGCTTATTAGTAGTCCTAGATTAGTTGGGTTCAGCTTATTTGCTTATCTTAGTGCTTATTGAGTTTTGAAAAGGCCTTGCGGTTTTAATCAAAATCTAGCAGTACTAAGTCAAAGTTAGTATTGTTTAGCTTTTTGGTTCTTTCCAGCTTATTATAGTTTCTTAATTTTAGTCAATAGTGCTTAATAGATCTTAGTCTTAATCTCGTTTTCACTTATTAGTCTTCTTAGGTGCTTATAAGTCCATTAGTTTTAGTTAAGTATCTAAGTGTCTAAACTAAGTTTTTTGAAACCAAACTGTCATCTTAATTTGGCGCTTAATCTAGCATTTTGATAAGTTTTTTAGAAAATAAGTTTCTTTATTAAAGTTTTTAGGTTTAGCTTATAGTTTAGCTTTTTCAAAAAGAAAAACAAAAAAAACTAATTTCACAAAAAGGGAAGCCACAGGGGTCGAACCTATGACCTCCCCTTCACACACCCAACACCTTAGCACACACACTCACTACCAACTGCCCTGGGGTCTTTTTCATTAATAGGTTTGTAACATTTATTATTAGTACTCATTTTAATTTTAGCTATTCTAGTTTATTGGCTAATTATCAGGCTAGTTCATTCAGTCAATTTTCAAGTTTTCATTTTTCATAGATTCTTCATAGTATAAAGTACTTTTTCTGAATTTTTTAGATTTTTATAAATTAGTTTAATATTTTTAGATTAAATCAGTTTTTAATTCATTATAAATAAAATAAAAAGTAAAAAAAATATAATTCTTTTTTCTAAAATTATTTTTAGTCATTTAGGACCTTCAAAAATTAAATTTGCTTTTGTAGGGTTTAAATTTGATAATTTAGGATTTTAAGAAGTTTTTCGCGTTTTTTTTATTCCCGTTAACGTTTTATAGGTTCGATCTTTTAATTGGCTATTAATTGTTTACTTGCGTTTATTGATTTTTTTATGCCTCTCATAATTATCTTGTAGAAATTAGAAATCCCAAAAATCAAAATTTGATTATTCAAACACCCGATCACGAACTTAAACTCGATTCTCAATTCACGCCTCGTCGGGAAACGACTCGGGAAGGTTTTGGATTTTACTTTGGTCAAAAGTAATCTTTTAAAAGCCTTACGGAATACTTACTATGTCTTCTTAACTGATATTTTGGTTATATATTATATATATGTATTAAGCAATTATTACTATATATAAATGTATAGCTAAAGAATGAATCAGTTAACCTTGATAAGATTAGAGGTAGGGTAGTTAAAGTTATCAAAAATCAAACAATATCAACAGAGTTGGATTTTACACATCAGACATACCATAGCAATGTGGTATTCTATGAGTAATGGGATTCTGAAGCAGTATCACAATTTCATAGATAACCTAATAACCTTATGGCTCACTTACATCTAATTAGTTCAAACATCAATGGCACCAATAGTAATTTCAAGCCAATTGCATCTATAACGTAGAAGTCTTAGAGAAGTTCAAGGACTTTATGTACATGTCTTAGCTAGAAGACATAACACACTAATTGCTAACATTACGTTATAAGTCTTTGAACAATTTTCCAATGACTTCATGTACATGTCTTGACAAGGAGACATGACAAGTCAATTGCTTACTTTATAAGTCTTAGAACAGTTCAAGGACTTTATGTTTATGTCTTTACAAAAGTCACGAAGCAAAATAAATAAAAGTATTATTTAACCGCCTGACATCTTGGCTTCAACTATCTTTCAAGTTAATTACATACTTCTTATTGATGTCTTTACAAGAAGACACAATCATATTGGCTAAACCTTTTAGTGAATATGATGAGGTAGGTATTTAATATTTCTTGACACTAGTTCTAAGTAGGGCGACAAACATTAAGGTGTATAAGTCCTAGTAGAATATTAGCTTTCTTACCATGCAGTTAAGAAAAACCAATTAGTCCATATTGTTATGTGTTGTACCTTGCACACAATTAGGATTTCTCCCACTTGTGCATGACACAACATCAAGCATTTATATAAACAAGTGAGCATATTATGAGTCAGGTTATGATCCTGAGACTAGTAGGTTATGAGTCCACCACGCTTCCGTATGTTTGTATGAATAATATGACAATGTCACAGATATGATATGACTTAAGTCAAAACTAAAATCACATTTGCATTATAAGTATATCTAGAACTTTATTGTTTAATAAGCAATCATGCATAAACATTGTATAGATAACATTTCAGGCAGCGACATCAGAAAAGCGACAAGTTATCTAATAGAATAAATATGCAACGATTCTTATAAAATTATGATGCTTCATATGTGAAAAGTAAAGAAATTATTACAAGACCAACTAGAAAATAAAAATAGGTTCACTTACAAAGTTGATAAGTTCATGCTGTCCACTGAATTTAGACAACATTACATGTGCGTCTATATCAGTAGTAAAATGCGTTGCTCCCACTGAATTTAGACTCAATAAATTTGTCCCAAACAATGAATTGAAAGAATGCAATTTATTTACTTTTCTACTCTTTGAATATCGGCACATTATCTCTAATGTGAGCCTCACGGACTAGTAAACATGTACTTAGATATTCAAAGAAGTGCATCAAGTTCTACTATAATATATTATAAACTAGCCATCAATGCCATTCTTTAACTTGAAAGTTTTGCATGCAATTCCTCCTTATACATTACCTCAATGGTGTGTAGAATCTTAGGAAAAATATTAAATACTAGAAAACATGCTATTAATTTCCTTTTCTCTTTCGTGATTTATTGAGATTTCCATTTCTAATTATTAAAACTCATACCATGTCTTGACGCTTCAAGATGTATCATTTTGGTGGCTATAGAGTACATGTTCTCTCGTTATCCAACTAAGATGTGCAACCGTACTTAACCATTTTACTTTTACAAGACAAAACAATTTCTCGAGTAAGTATGCTTTGAGTTTGATTAGGATTGAAAAATTCAAGTGTTCCTGTTATAGCTTTCTTATACAAGTAGAAAGGATAGGAATAAGTCTTTTTCTTACAAGGAAAGAAGACTTAGTTTGTTTTCCTCTAATAAGGAAAGGAAACAAACTTTTGTTTACGGTTTGTGTTGCATAAATATCATTAATAGAAATTACAAAGCTCATATTAGTATTTTTGATAATTATCCTTTTAAAATTAACTACCCAAGTTTATATATAAATCAATTAATTTTACGAAAAGGCTAAGATCCTCATTGAGGTTCCACCATCACATCAGTTGATCTGCTAGCAATGATAGATTCAATAGGTAGGCAACGTTTACTAATTGCAAAAACCTGTGCAATTCTTAGACCATATGGGACTCATGACTTTTGTAACCGAAGAAACAATGTCAAGCTGGCATGTTTAGTCCCATCCTTGCCTCGAGCCAAGGTCTCACCTGCTTAACTCGATTAAGTCATCCAATGCGAGAACATGTGAGAATATGTCTAGGTCTCACGCATAGAGAATAATCACCTTGGGTTACACTTCACCTACGTCTCACGCAGAGTGAAGAGCAAATGCAAGTGTTCTCAACCAATTGGACGGCATGACTTAAATTTGAAGGGTATTATTTTGATAAATGATAAAAAAAAATGTATACGAGGAAGCAGGCATACATCCTTCGTAGCACAAATAAAAAACAAATTTTAACTTAAGTCTAATACCTGTTTTATATCATTTATGTGTGACAAGTTGTTCATTTTCATGACTAATATATAATCTAAGTGGAATAAATATTAGTTTGAACAATACATAAATTAAATAACAATCATAACATTTATTTAGTGTTATTTATATAAAAAACAAGTGTTAGATTCAAATCATATTTAAAATTTAAACTAAATCAATGATTTAGTTTCTGAAAAATGGTTTGTGTTTTATTTTGTTTTATGAAATCATTTGCAAGTTTATATACATTACAAACATATATAAAACCAAACAAACAAACAAACACAACCACAAGTATGCAAAGCCTCAACCGATGAAAAACATATGCTTGGTTTCGTGAGCCATCACGAGAACCAAGAAGTCAACTAAGGGTTAACCACACAACCACAAGGAGGGCTCCCACTTGCTCCAAGAACCATCATGAGCAAGTGAAACCCCTAATGAACTTGAAGCCCAAAACTGCCATAAAATTTCAGCTGACTTGACGGGCCTGAAACTCCTAGAAGGAGTCTTCCCCAATCTGAGCACCAGTTGAAGAAATTTTAGCCCCATGAGTTTTGCACTTCCTCCTAAAAATTCAGCCTCTAACTCCTTATAGAACTCCGAGAAATCCATTTTTAGTGGAGGTTACTCCAGCAGCTCCGAATTTGACTTTATGCCTTTAACTTTTGCGCCATTCGAATCCAAATATTGGTTACAATAATTTTATGATTAAATACATTTATCCTATCATCTAACTACTGTAAAGTGCCCAAACAATGGCTACAAGAAAAATTAAAACCATACAAAAAGAAGCCGAAACAATGGCAAAACCCAAAACTGAAACTAAATGCAATATAAAGCGAAACAAGTTACAAGTGGTCATGGTTTTCATCGGCTTTGCATACACAACATAATAATACCATAATATCATGTATTAACAAGGTTTTGGCTAAGTCCATGGCCAAACATGCATGTATTTTCCATGAAAACAAAATAATTAACAAAAAGTAAATTGTTTAGCCAACAAATCGAAGAAATTAATTAACTAGAATTAAAATCCCGATTGGTACGTGTTACCAATGACTTAAGGATCATTATGTACTGTATTAAACACCTTATAATAACCATATTATTACAGAAAATGATGCCCAAGGGGCTGATTTAAAACCGATTCACGAATCGTTCCAAAACACGCGATTTAGGTCATTTTACACGTACCTGATAACAAAACCAATTAAAGTTTGCATAAAAAATGGCTATGGGATCAAAAATCACAGATCATAATACCCCATATGGGTCGAATTAATTCCAAAAAATAAGCCCTATGGGCTGTTTTAAAATTATCCTTTTGAATCCATTAAAAACATGCGTTTTAGCCATTTTTACGCATACACGATGATCATATGACATCATATAAGGGCTCGTGATACCACAATAGGTGCTGAATTAAATGAATATTATATAAAAAAATATAAACGCAGTGGATGATGCACCTATTAATAGATCCATAGAGTCATATGATTAATCAAAATAAAAATAACGATTATTACCTTTGCAGTGTGATCGGTAGAATCAAAGAACAACCTTCCATTGTACACGATCTATCCAATAAACCAAGTGACCAAAGTAGATCACCTATATAAATATCCACACTACACTTCACCGTATACCTCTTGGATGCTAGTCCTTAAACTCCTAACCTTGAAATACACTATGAATAAACAAGATTCAAAGTGATAGATCAATAAAAACAAAAACCCTAGATGGGTGTTTTGTTTATGTCGTGTGAATGTAGGAGAAAAAGGAGGAGAGAGTTTTGGTAAACTATAAACCAAATTATAAGAAGATCTCCATGTATTTATTACATAAAATTGATCTTATCCCCTCTTTAAAACACCTCCATAAGGCCGGCCCCATATGGGCTCCAAATGGGCCCCCTATTTTTTTCCAAGTCCAATAAACTAAGTACATTACTTAGTTATTATAAACCCGATATTGATCCCGAGTTACGTAGTTTATTTATATACCGTAAATACAATAATCACGATATATAGAGTGGCACCTCAGTGTATATGTGTGTGATCCAATAGGATCACATGTATCTAGCCGTATATTATTTATTATGACATGAGCATACTCCAACAACTCCATGTTTAATTGAAGTGAAGTTCCTTTACCATTGTAATCATTCAATATGTCTATGTGTTATTTGATTATTCGTTCTCGCTTTCAATTAACATGCTTGGCTAAATTTATATATGTTTGCTTATGATTACATGAAACTTAGTTGTTAATCTTTTTATTATTGCTTCTTGTTAGTGGTGTGCGCATTAGTCTTTAGAAAACTAACTATTTGATCTTCATATCATAGCATAAATGTCTAGGGAAAAGCGATTAGGTTAAAGGATACCTGTGATTAGATCTTCATATCTAGATCACTTTAGGGTGGATTCCGAATTAAGTATTTGTAGGATCGATATACCTTAGTATAGTAAGCCTTTAGCCTGTAAAGGATGTTACTTCCTTGAATAAATCCAAGTCGATAACAATGAAACCTGCTGCCGAATTAGGGAATACTTACACATTACACTAATGAGGGCGATGGGCAATAAAATCAGAGAAAACAACTAGGGAGTAGTGCATGATTAAGTAAACACATTCTTCTAACCACATGAGTTTTTCAATCAATTTACTAGTCTGCATAATTAGAATAGAATTAGGAGTAGTTTAATTAAGTAGTTTAATCAACCTCCTTTTCAAACCTGAGAATTTACTTGCTTTCTATAAAATATAAAAATAAAAAATAATCTTCCCTTAACCTTTAGACCTTGGTAAACGAAATATTCGAGCCTACCCAAACTATATCCCCTAGGAATGATAATTAACCCCCTACGAGTCTTGCCTATACTACACTACAACGATTAGGTACTCTGCCTAGGAGGGTTGTAAAACTTATGTGTTGTAACCCATCGCATCATGTTTTTGGCGCCGCTGCCAGGGAATAGTCTAGGTTTTGGATTCTATCTAGCTTAGGTCTACTCACTAGATTCTTATCAAGTGAGATTTTCTGTTTCTGTTGGTAAGCTTTTTTTGCGTTGCAACCCATCGCATCAAGTTTTTGGCGCCGCTGCCGGGGAATAGTCTAGGTTTCGGATTCTATCTAGCTTAGGTCTACTCACTAGATTCTTATCAAGTGAGATTTTCTTTTTCTTTTTCTCTTTAGGTTAGCTTTTTTGTAGTTTATCTTTTCTTCGTTCCCTTTGTTTTGTAAACCTTCCGATTGGTGTAATATGGATGTGCATTCCACGGACTCCGGTTCGAAGATCCAAATCAACACCTTAAGGATTTTCTAAAACTTGTGGACTAACTTGACCTTAATGGTGAAAGTAGGGAAAGGACGCGACTGCGTTTATTCCAATTTTCTCTTCACGATCAAGCCAGCAATTGGCTTGAACGTCTACCCGCGGGATCCATTTCTACTTGGGAGGATCTCACTACCCGTTTCCTTGCTCAGTTTTTCCCACCGGGGAGAGCTACCAAACTCATAAATGACATCTTGATGTTCTAACAACATCATGGTGAATCTCTTTCCGAAGCATGGACTCGTTTCAAGGACTTACTCCAAAAGTCCCTCATCATGGCATCGATCTTTGGCACCAAGTCCAAATATTTTATGACCATGTCAATCAAGCCACAAGGCACGCCATCGATCATTCGGCCGGTGGTAAGCTATGTGACAAAAGCGCTGAGGAATCTTGGGAACTTATAGAAGACCTCGCCCTAGATGAAAATGAAAGTTGGAATGACCCAAGAGACTTCGCTAAACCGGTCAAGGAAATCTCTTTGCCTCAAGATGTCCCGATTACATCTGACTGTCGACTCATTGAGCTAGAAAATTAAGTCCAACGCTTGATGGAAGCTCATCTTGCTCCTAAACCATCCGTTTAAGTGAACAAAATCGCTTCTTCATGTGAGATTTGTAGTGGTACCCACGACACTCGATATTGCATGGAAAATCCCGAGCAAGCTTTTGTTAATTATGCATCCTCGCGTAACAATGAAGTGGGAGGCAAGCTGTTCACTATTAACCAAGAGCCAAGATACTTTAACGAAGCCACCAACTCTTGGAAGGATAAACTAAACTTCAATTGGGCACGAACTCAAACCTTTACTAGCCCCTCAAATAGCTCGTTCTCAACCTACTCTTCTAATTATCAAACAAAAATTGAAAGGGTACTATCCGATTTTGATTCTCTTCAAGAAAATAGATTGTCTAGTCTTGGGACCCAACTCAAGCAATAACAAGATGAAGTAATCAATACGATCAACACATTATGGAAGGTTGTTTCGGACAAATTTGACAGTACACCCACTCGTGACATTGCAAAAAAATTTGTGGTTCACGCCAATGTTGTCTCCCATAATCACCAAGAGAATGGGGCACCTTTGCACAAGGGAATTATCAAGGATCCGTCAAAATTATTTTCTCCAAAATACCAAGCACAATCATCTTTAGGAGAACAAAATGGGAACTCCTCCTCTCTAAAACGCGTTCATTTTGTTAACACAATCACCATCATAAGAAAGGAGGATGAACCCAAGAAAACCCCAATCTTATAACCTAATGCGATTGAGAGCGATGATCGCAACGTAGCTGTGAAAGATGAGAAAACAGTAGAGAATGAATCAAAGGTTTCTAAGATAATAGTAGAAAAGGAGAATCAAGTGACCTAGGAAACATTAAAAAGGCTAGTGATTTAGAAGATGAAAGTAAGTTAGGAGAAGAAGGAGAATAGATAGAATATGAACAACCCCTTGACTTAGTCGATGTGCGCGATGAATCAGTATATGAGACCTTAATATAGAAAATGCTGAGTTGTTCATTTAACTTTGAATTTAAGATTGAAAAAGGGGACCCTAGCAACCTAAAGATCCCATGTATGATAGGGCATAAATTCATTGCCAATGGATATATCGATTTAGATTTACCCATGAATGTTACGTCCTTAGCTTATTATAATGCTATTAGGAATCAAGGGTATGAACATAGAGGGTTAAATTTTGTTGGAATTAGGAAGGATATGCATGTGTTTGTAGGGAATATGAGTCATGTCATGGATTTCACTGTTCTTAATAATGTTGAAGCAAACATTGACCCCATCCTATCTCAAGTAGTTTTTGGCCGACCTTTTGTAGAGACAACTAAGTTAATTCTTGATAAAGAGAAGGGATTAATCACATTCACGGACGAAATTAAGGAAGTCACTTTTAAAACACCATATAGTGATCCAGAAATGGATGACTTGACTAGTGAACGACATGATCTATTGTCATCTAGGGTAATACTAGCGATGATGACTTTAGGAGAGCATATGAAAGCCAGTTGGATTTAAAGAACGGATTTTATAAGGATATTGACAAGCTTGGTCCATCATATAATTGGAGAATTGAAAGACTAGATCTTGAAGGATCATTTAAAACCGAGAGTAGTAGTGTGAGCGGGGAAAGAGTCACGTAAGGAGAGTGACTACGAGTCTAGCTAAAAGACTCATTAATAAAGAAAGCACTTATTGGGAGGCAACCCAATCTTTTATTTTATGCATTTTAGGAGTGTCGGGTGTTTTTAATTTTCATAATTTTTCTTATATGTTTGATATATATATGTGATCATGCTTTGTTTTGTTTTTAACCTCGGCTTAATTGCAATCAAAGGTATTTTGCATAAAATAAGTGTAGGGGAAAACATACGGTTTTTAAGAACCATTTCAAACATGTAAAATAGATAGTTTAAGTTAAATTCACACTTTTTGTTTTGTTTGTTTGTTTTGAGTCATATGTTTGTAATAACTGTTTTTGTGGTTTATGCAGTAAATTTTTCAGGAAATAATTAATGGGTTATTTTTGCAGAAATTTTTCCAGAAAACGAAAACGCAAAACCTGTCAGGTGTGCCTGAAGGCATCATGATTTATTCCTGACGACGTCAACACTGCGGTAGTGGAGAAATCCACGTTTTTCGAAATTTTGAAAAGTTATTTTTGTTAAATTTCTAGAATTTTTAATTTTTCAGATTTTTGCAGAAACCCACAATTATATTAGTACTATCATTTTATCTTTATTGCTTTCTTTGGATTTTTAATCTATGATTAATAAGGTTGTATATTTTTTACCGTCGAGTTGTTTTTGTTTTTGATTTACAGGTTGTATTAGATGAGGAGAGTCCGAAAGTTCATTGAATTTTCACTTGGACGATTCTTGGATGACGATTTAGTCACTTTATCTCGTTTCTTCTTCGATATTGAGCAAACCATGAGAGTATTAGTTTCTCTCGCTTTTTATTTATCTTCCCTTTATTCGTTTTTCGGGTACTCATAGAACATTGAGGACAATGTTCAAAATAAGTGTAGGGGTTAATAAACTTAGAAATTATTCTTTCATTTGCATTTGCTTTGTTTTTAAAAAGAAGTGTAATATACCGAAACATAATTTAGGACGGTAATTTTAGCCTAAATTTAAAAAACATTTATGACATATATTGGTGAAACTGTAGTATTAGAAGCGTCTCATGGATAGGAGTTATATGACTAGCACAAAAACTCTACCACTCAAAAATTACACCCCCAAAATGTGAGGTTCGCCGCTAGATCTTTAGGAATAAAAGCATTCATTTTTAATGCTTATGAGAGTGTACCGATAGTATTATAGATTCTAAAACTTGCTTTAGCGATTCATCCCGAGACTGCTAGTAAGATCGCATTCGTGTGATTAGAATTTGCTAAGTGATAAGAGGCATTAGGATAACCCTTGTTTTTAGCCTTCGTTTGTTATAGTTATGATAATCTCATCGGTCATATAACTACCCCCACACCTTGCTATGCACTCATTTTTAGTGCAAGATACCCCTAATACACCCTTCTGAGCCTATCCTTTTTGTGGTTCTCGTAATTTTCTGGTGGATTCTGGATTCTTAATGAAGAGCATTGTTTACACCCCACCAAAATGTTACACCTAAATCTCCTTAGCCTTTCTTTTATGTACTCATTTTTAGTACATTAGTGTTATCATAATTGTTTAACCGTAGGTAATTGTTTACTTGATTACATGGTTGCTAAGTCGAGTCTATTGTCACTGTATATAATTTTGGGACGATTGGGATTCATGGTAGTTTTTATTATATGGAGAAATAAGGAAGAAAGTTAAATCATTACCCCCATACATGTCTAATATGCTCTATGTTTATTGATCATTCTCAATTCGGGTAATTAGTTAGTTTATTATTGAGTATTAAAAACTCAAGTGTAGGGGTGTCATTATAAACCTCGAGTCATGTATGTTTATTTATTTTCAGCAGATGGCAGGGCAAAAGTGTATATATAAAAATAAAATAAAATACAAAAATGAAAAAAAGCAAAAAAATATGTTAGAATATACGGGCTGCCATCTTGCTTTTGTTATGTCAAAAAAGAGTCAAGAAAAGAAAAGAAAAAGTTTGATGTATAGTTGTGTATATTTGTCCTAGTTTTTGTCGAGTCTTGGCTTAGCAACGCCTTTTACATGTACTCTTGTAAATAATTAGCTTGCCACCAGTAAAATTTCCCTCATTATCCATAACCGTGTTTCCTTTACCCTACACCTTACATTACAACCCTTTGAAAGACCTCTTTAATATTAATTCCTAGGTGCTTACGCTAAAGTGATGGATGTTTTGATCCTTTATCAAGCTTATGGTAATCTATATACTATGACAGGTAGTGAGTGTTTATTTTTCCCGTTTCCTATATTGTTATAATTCATTATTACACTGAGTGAAAGAGAGAATCCAAACACTTATGTGAGGTGCTAGTGTATAATTTCCGTGCTTTTAATTACAAGGTTAAACCGGTTGTGCCATAGATTATCTTTATTGAGTAGGTTAAATGCCTCTAATTTTGCTCTTTATTAGGTAAAAAAGCTCATTTGCTTAAGGACAATCAAAAATTCTAAGTGTAGAGGTATTTGATGAGTTGTCATTTTATACACTTTTTCGGGGCCCAAATATTGTCATTTTTTTATACACTTTTTCGGGGCCCAAAAATTCTAAGTGTAGAGGTATTTGATGAGTTGTCATTTTATACACTTTTTTGGGGTATTTGATGAGTTGTCATTTTATACACTTTTTCGGGGCCTAAAAATTCTAAGTGTAGAGGTATTTGATGAGTTGTCATTTTAAATGCCCAAATATTGTACTTAATCGTTTTTTTATGTTTTAGCATTTGGAGAAAAAACATGTGACTTAGGCTTGATTCGGAGAGAAACTAGACAAAAACACAACACTTCAAGCTTGTGACTTCCATTCTGACACCTTCACCAAAAGTGCCCAGAAAGTGGAATTTTTAATTAAAAGTGTGAATTCTCAGTGCGTGGAGATGGCGTCAGAAATTACTTCTGACGCCGTCAGGATTGAAGAGCGACGACGTCAACCCAAAGTATGACGGCGTTACAATAGCCAACAAAGAGAAACCCATGGAAGATTCAGTGGGCTGACGGCGTCAGGAAACCCTAGTGACGTCATCAAGACTGATTTTCTATATATACAAACCTTATTTTTCATATTTTGTGGTGGAAAAACGAGAGGAACCCTATGAGAATTATTTTCCTGATACTTTGGTCGTTTTCAAGGTTTTTAAACCCTTTTGTACTCATTGTTACTCCATGTTCAATTGAAGTGAAGTTCCTTTACCCTTTTAATCATTCAATATGTCTATATGTTCTTTGATTAATCGTTCTTCGCTTTCAATTAACATGCTTGGATAAATTTATATGTGTTTGCTTATGATTGCATGAAACTTAGTTGTTAATCTCTTTTATTATTGCTTCTTGTTAGTGGTGTGCACGTTAGGCTTTAGAAAACTAGTTATATGATCTGCATATCATAGCATACACGTCTAGGGAAACGCGATTAGGTTAGAGGATACCTGTGATTAGATCTTCATATCTAGATCACCTTGGGGTGGATTCCGAATTAAGTATTTATTACGCGTGAACTTACTATTGGACGTGAGCGGTGTCTGCAGGTAACCATCGTCTAGGTTGTCACGTAGATAGCGGACTTGACCAACCCGCTGCTGAATTAGGGAATACTTACACATTACACTAACAAGGGTGACGGCCAATAAAATCAGAGAAAAGAACTAGGGAGTAGTGCATGATTAGGTAAACACGTTTGTTTAACCATACGAGTTTTTCCACCAATTTACTTTTCTGCATAATTAGGAGTAGTTTAAGGTAGAAGTTTAATCAACCCTCTCTTCAAACCCAAGATTTTACTTTCTTTCTAAAAAATATAAAAATACAAAAATAATCTTCCCTCAATCCTTAGACCTTAGTAAACATACAATTCAAGCCTACCCAAACTATTCCCTTAGAGAACGATAATAACCCCCCAAGTATTACCTATACTACATTACAACGATTAGGTACTTTGCCTAGGAGGGTTGTAAAACTTCTGCGTTGCAACCCACCGCATCAACTTATATTGGGCCTCGGTTCTTATCTTGCCTACTCGCATTATTCAAGATTTGGAACAATCGATGTGTGATATTCTTTGGTGCCAAGGTGAAATGAAGAGGGGCAAAGCGAAGGTTGCTTGGGAGTCTATATTTTTTCCAAAAAATGAGAGTGGTCTTGGTATTTAAAGGTTAAAAACATTTAATATTTCTCTTATAGCCACCCATATTTAGAGCATAGTTACGAATAAAGAATCCATATGGGTTCGATGGATTCATTCTTATAAGCTTATGGGGAGGAGTTTTTGGGATGCTCCCATGATATCCTGTTTGTGTTGGGGGTAGCGTAAGCTACTTTAAATTCGTGATACTATAAGACCATTTTTATGGTATCAACTTAAGAATAGGACAAAGGCTTTTGTGTGGTTTGATCGATGGTGTGATGAATGTCCGTTATCTCAGCTTAAAGTTGTTCGCCAAATCACAAATCATGGATTTTCCATGAATGACAAAGTGGTGGACGTGATGCTTAATGGTGAGTGGAAATGGCGAACTGATTGAATTGAGGTACAACCTCCTATGCTCGATCCTAACAAAGATGATGTTTTGTTTTTGAAAGATATCAATAGTAAGCTTAAACCCTTCTTGATGAGTCTTTCTTGGGATTCTATTCGTCCACGAAGTGCATTGGTTCCTTGGGTAAATATTGTTTGGTTGTCGCAACGTATTCCACGCCACGCCTTTTGATATGTGGCTCATTGTAACATCTCGTATTTTACGACCAATATCAAATCTCGACTCCGTTCCTATTTTCACTTTTGAATAAAAGTTTCGTGTTTTACTTTTATCCGATTTGGCGAAAATCCGCGTTTATGCTATTCATGAGCCGTGCTTAGGATTTATATCCGTTTAAGCGTTCTAAGAATTTAAAATTTCTCCTTTTATGCCCGAGAGTTTAATTATTTTATTTTTGTGTTCCCCGATAAATTCCGTGTCTTAGTCGAAACCGTGTTAAGAGTCTATCCTCTTGTTTTATCCGATATCCGTGCGCGCGTATTTCCTGGCTGCTTTTATTTACTCCCTCGAGCAATACTACTAGTATTATATAGATAATAATTATATGATACTTGACTTTCTTTTCAATCTCTTACGCTTATCTTCGAGATTACCACTATTTATTTCTATAAAGGTAATTTATATAAATGTCGACTATGTTAGATCACTTATGTCTACCTTCTTGAGCGTCACTATATTTTTTTATATAAATGATGCTTGTATAAATACTATGACTTTTCTTAAGATATTGTTAGCGATACAATGGTCTCTAAAAATTTGTCATGATTTTTCATAGTTCCTTGATTTGTAATTTGTTTATGCGAATCATTCTCTATATATTTATTCTTTTGATCGTTATTGCATTTGTACATGATTATACATATGTAGTAAATATATGGACTTTTATATGCAAATTATGCATTTCTTGGAAATATTTATATTTTCTAATAGCACGCCACTAATAATAGGTCGTGGTTGAGTCACCGGCGTCGTCGTTGCTTGTGTTGATTTCCTTATCTTGTACTTTTGCATTCGGTGAGCTCATAGCCCCTTTTTACTACCAAATTGTTTGCAAACTCTACGGGGTGATATTACATGCTTGTTTTACTTTTAGACACAAGAGTTTTTAAATTGTATGCTATCCAGATTATTGCCTGAATATTATTGCCTAAGTTACCGCATTGCCATTTAAGTCCCTACCAATCATGAACCGTTAATTGTTAATGTAGTAAGCCCGGGTTTTATGGATAGATCTATCGGGACTGACAATCCCCACCTGAGGACAGTTAGGTTGTTGGCAAGCTACCTATATTTCCCTGGGGCACAAAACTAGTTAAGGTTTCGGGGTCATGAGCTTAGTGCAATAATACATGTTTTGGACTACTGAATTTGTTTCGTAGTCTACTATTACTTAAATCTTGTGGTCCACCCTTTTATTGATAAACCTATGATTTCACTCAACCTTTGTGTTGACTTTTAGCATGTTTTAATTTCAGGTCCTAAGGTATGAAGTTTGGATTGGAGCTACGTTGGATATTAAGCTGAAGGGATTCTAATTATTTCATATTCGATGCACCATTTAACTTTTAAAAACATATGTCATCTTTTGGAATTATGAAGCTTTTGTTTAAACAAATGTATGTTGAAGGTTTAAGACATTTTTTTTAAAACTGTGAGACCAAATGTGGAAACTCTGATATTTTGCAAGGCATCAAATGAAACATATATTTTAAACGTCTCTTTTTGAGGTCGTTTCCTGTACTTGTATTTTGTGCTATGACGTCGCACCCTAATTGTTACCGTTCAGCTGCCGTCAGATTGTAGGGGTGTGACAGATTCCAATAAGGGGGCCGGCCCAAACACCCCTTTTGATAACCGACCCAAACAATCCCTTTTTATATATATATCGACGTCTTCTTTTTTTCTCATTTACTTCCTGCTCATACAATAAACACAGGAAACCAAAAATATCTCTTCTCCTCCCCTCTCCTCACCTACGGTTCACCATCACCACCATGGATCCTCTATCAAAATCCTTTCTACCACCACAAATCACTTCCATTACCATCCTACTATCATCTACAACACAAAAATTCAACATGCATGATTTTCTTGAAGATCTTGATTTTGATTGATTCTTGGGTTTTATTAAAGATCAAGCTAAAAGAAAGTAAATACAAGTGTTTTTATAAAGGTTTGGTTGATCAAAAAGTTTTGGGTTTGAGGATTCAGGTGTGTTTGGTTTCGGCTAGAAAAGAAAACACAAAAGGGTTTTGTGTGATCAATTTTACTTTGCTTCACCATTGTTTGTAAGTATATTTAAACCTTCTTTTTGTGTTAATTTTTTTATATTATGCATGTTATTGGATTATTGTGAAAGTGATATGGTGATAGGTAGTAGCTTAGGATGGTTATAAATTAGGTTAGATTGGATTTTGGAAGCGGATTGGTATTGGTAATTTAGGACAGCAGGTTGTTGGTGTGATGTCGAAATATATTTAGCTTAAGGTCTGTGATTTTATGACTTTTTTGGGAATAGCAACATACAAGGT
>BQNB010035070.1:0-51137 GCA_026074375.1 Tanacetum coccineum
GGGGTTCAACGTTGATTCGAGCTCGACATCTAACACTTACTTCATACGCATAATCCAACATACTAAACTCTTAAGCCATGTGCCTTATTCCAAGGCCTTACCTTCTTCACATTGGACCTACAAAAACATTTCAACTTAAACACGTAAGCTTTCGCTTAGTAAGTAAACGACATACAAGTTATCATATTTCATTTAACACATTCGCATCATAACATTTAACTCATCATTCATTCATTCACACATAGCTTACATACCTTACTAGAATCACAACAAGCTAACCACATCTTTTGACAAACACTTATCATCAACTTACGCATCAATTCTTAAACTCCATGTAACATCAATGACATACCAACTATGCCAAGCTCAACTAGTTTCATATTCTTAATCGTAAACACATTAGTCCTAATCCTTCCATATCCTTAACACATAATACATTAAACAAACATGATAAATTCAATATAACATCTTGCATAGTCAATTTACTTACCTCATTCTAAGCTAACTCTCAATAAAGCCATCACCACATCATTTGGTTCCTAGACAAGATTATTCCAACATAAACTAATCAATTACATAACTAAGATAAAGAGGGTTTACACACCCATAAACATACCCATCATCATCATATGATCCTATCTTGATCATATAGTTTTGATAATATCACTTAGTACAACTTAACCCGTGATTTCAAACACTTCAATATGTGGTTTAGAATCACAATTACCCAAAACCCCCCAAATTGGGTACATGAACCTTAACTTATAAATCATCCAATTAATTCAATAAGGAATACTTATAGTTGACTACCGGGTTTGACTAACCAATCATATAACGCATTCAAACTAATAAAGTCATAGTCAAACTCATTCTATGGCATTATCATAAATAAATACTTAAAAACCGATTTCGGGATGTTATAACGTAAGCCTTTTCCACATAAAATGGAAAGAGCTAAAGAACTACTTGGACTTATACATACTGATGTATGCGGCCCATTTAGAACTGTGTCAAGGCAAGGGGTTAGCTACTTTGTTGCCTTCACTGACGACTTTAGTTGGTATGGTTATGTTTACTTGCTTAAACATAAACTTGAAGTTTTTGAAACTTTTAAAGTTTTTCAAGGAGAAATAGAAAATCAACTCAGAAAGACCATAAAGGCTCTACGATCTGATACTTGAGGCGAATATATGAGTTACGATTTTTTGGATCATCTTAAGGAGTAAGAGATTGTCTCACAATGCACTCCTCCGTATACACCATAAAATATTGGTGTATCTGAAAGGAGAAATCGAACCTTGCTTGACATGGTCTACTCTATGATAAGTCAAACAACTCTACCTAAGTCATTTTGGGATTAAGCTCATGATTCTGCTGCACGCATACTCAATATGGTTCCAACTAAGAAGGTTGAAAAGACATCATACGAAATATGGCATCAACAAGCCCCTAAGTTGTCATACTTAAAGGTCTGGGGTTGTGAGGCACTTGTGAAGCGTGTCACGCTTAACAAACCTGACAAACTTTAACCTATATCTGTTAAGTGTATCTTTGTAGGATACCCAAAGGAAATGATGGGTTACCGCTTCTACTACCCACCTGAGAAGAAAATCATTGTTGCTTAGAATGTTGGGTTTTTTTAGAGTAGTCTCATCTCACAAGAAGCAAATAGGAGTTTTGAAAATCTTGAAAAATTCAAGATGAAAATACACATCCTTCTAAAACACCAGCGAACATCATGATAAGGATAAACAAGAACTTGTTGAACCGCAAAGTGATGTTATTCTCATTCGTAGGTCCATAAGGGCACGTCATGCACCTAAACACATGTGTTTTGGATCGATGAGAAGTCTGGACGTTGTTACAGGCAAAGAGCAATTGCACTCTTGTATATCGATAGTGAATGTTGTGTCTTCCGAATACTAAGAGGAATTTTATTGATAAGTCCCCCCCCCCCCCAAATCCGTAGTCTTTACCCTGTGATCTCATCCAAAGATTTGAGCAAAACATCTAGACATGGCAATTGTAGTTCATCACTTGCCTATCTGTATTGATATTGCATGTGCTCTTCTTTGCTTTTGATGACCTAGCTAACCAAAATCTATCTCTATAGAAATACTAGTGCACTTCCCGACGTACTTCTTCTGAATCGGTGAACATCTAGCGCATGATCCGCATGCTGCATAAAAATCTGTTATTGGAAAAGGCGTTGTCTTGTCGAATTTCAAAGACCCATTGTTAAATGGTTCTCTTTCTCAGTAACCGGAAAGACCATGTTTCTGATAGCTTCAAATGTATTAGGTAGGCTAGCTCTGATATCTAGCACACATGCATTACGGCGAACTACAAGTTCCGGGTCGTACTGGCTGTTAAGGGTTACATTTAGGGAGCCTAACATTCTCTAAATATCGAGTATTGGTCACTCAGACATAGGAGAAATCGAAACCTTGCTTGACAAGATGGTCTATCCGCTTATGTATAAAGGTCAAAACAAAGTCTACCATATGAGTTCATTATGGGTATTAAGCTCATGAATTTCTTCTGCATACGCAACTCATATGTGTTCCAACTAAAAGTTGAAAAACATCACTACGAAATATTAACGGCAGCAACAAGCCCGTAAAGTTTTTCATACTTAAAGGTCTGGGTTAGTGTAAGCACTTGTGAAAGCGTGTCGCACCATTAAGCAAATCTCTGACCAAACTTAACCTAATATCTGTTAAGTGTATCTATTGTAGATACCCAAGAGGAAATTGATGGGTATACCGCTTCTACTACCCCCTCAATGAAAGAGAAATATCTTTGTTGCTATAGAATGTGTGGGTTATTTTAGAGTAGTTCTCATCTCACAAGAAAAGCAAAATAGTAAGAGTTTTGAAAAATTATTGAAAAAATCAAGATGAAAAATACACATCCTTCTAAAACACCAGCGAACATCATGATAAGGATAAACAAGAACTTGTTGAACCGCAAAGTGATGTTATTCTCATTCGTAGGTCCATAAGGGCACGTCATGCACCTAAACAACGATATGTATATGTCGATGCTGAGGAGCATGATTTAGGGGATCATTGGTGAAATGAAACCACTAACTATAAATCGCTAAGTAGTCTAAAAAGGTTTAAATCAACATGCCTTATCTCATGCATACATCGCAATAACAGTAAGATCGCAGTATCAAGATACTTGAAAGATCTAGCAGAGAACATTGTTGTATAGTTCAGATGGAATAAGACCGAGAAGAGAGAGCATGTATCGACAGTGCTAGCTAAAAGAGAGAATGTATGTAGTTGACTGAGAACAAAGAGAGATAGCAATATCACCCAACACCTTCTCCATATGGAGCAAGGGTATTGTATATAGCTATCTACATAGATAGACACCAAGGTTTAGAGATGATTGGGGCCGGGCATGCGCTTTAGTTAGGCTTTGTCCATAAACGTATACAATATTAGCTTAATCACTCGAGCCCACTGGGGTCGACTAACTATCGCTCAACTCTCATTCTGGTTAGAAAAGCTTCAGAAAGGAACGGTAAGACTGGAACTATGAAGGAGATGATGTCGTTAGACTTCTTGTTAGACTTAAATATTTAGAGGCTAACAATCACCATTGCATAAAGTTTTACGTTTGACCTTTACATCTCCATATTTTCTTTGTATTTATAGGCTATCTACATAGATGAGACACCAAGGTTTAGAGAGGATGGGCCGGGCTCGGCTTTAGTTAGGCTTTGGCCCATAACGTATACAATATTAGCTTAAACCTCGAGCCCGGGTCGATAACTAGCCTATTACATTTGTTACAAAGTTCATAAAACGTAAGACTGGCACTATATAAATGATGATCTTGACTTTCCTTGTTAGACTTAATATTTTAAGGCTAACAATCACCCCAAAGTTCGTTTGACTTTATCTAGTTTGTCTGTTTGTGGTCTTGTGTCTTGGTCTTGAACTTTGTTGTAGTAGACTTTGTTCCTTCATGCTTTATAATCTTGATCTTAGGCCATTGTCTTTTGAATTTGAGTTCTGAGATTTTAAAATCTTTTATCATAACTTGCCGACCAACATGTTCATACTTGTCTTGAAAGCTATCAATCTCCCCTATTTCATCATTCTTTAAAGTGGTAATTTTGACTTGATCCACTTCAATCATATACTTGATGTATTTGAGGAGGATCTTGATTATCAAAGTTGTGGAAGTGTATCTTTGTTTGAATTGAGCTTTCATCTTTGTCATTTGAATCTTTGAAGCTTGAGTATGAACATGTGGCTATGAATATGATGAAGCTAGAAACAGGTAGTTACACCATCGTCTGTACCTGCATGTATTAGGGTTAACAATAAAACAATGACTATGGATGAGTGTCTTGTTCACACGTCGAAGTTCGGTAACTTTAACCCCCAGTTTCGTGAGGACCGTTTCACAATATAAATATTGTACTTGCGTCATCAGGATTCGATTCATGAATGAATCTCCTTAACAAGTTTTTTTAGCTAAAAGTGTGGTTTATCTAGAGCTAACATGTCTGGAGACGCTAACGAAGCATTCTGATATTCCACATCTGTTCCTATATCCTGATTTCTGTACAAGTTAGGATAACGGACGAATATAGGTGAATTATTGATGTCCACTTGTAAGGTAAACAACAACAATTTTAGGAGTTTCCCATCAAATCTCAATACCTGGATCACATTGGATTTCTAGTTAGCACATGTTTGATCTTTTAGATCTCCCATGTCACCTACTACAGTGCTGTTTAATGTTGACACTTAAAGGATTTACAGTCGTCATTGTAAAATACTGAAGAGAAGCACTATATATGTTATGGCAAGATCTGATGATAATGCATAGGACTCTTTGTTACAACTTGTGTTCTTTGTTTATGAACAACCAGTGTATTTTGGAATTATGTCCTAGTGAGGTTTATATTTGATCTCTTGGCTCTAGACTCGATTAGTGCATTTTAGTTTTAGTGATCGAAGGATGGAACAGAATGCCACCTTTTCAATATCAATGTTCTCGGAGTGAGAAGTCAATAGATAACGTGTGTATCTCCGTGACAAATGAGATAAGAATCTTTGTGAGAAACTTGAATGACTGGGAAGGGTTGTGTAGTGCATCAATGGGTCCATTATGTCTTTCTTCAATATCAGAATTCATCTTTATGAAGACTGATAGCATATGTATTGACCCGGTTTCTGTCTAAGTTGTATGGAGGGCTTCTTTCTTTTCACCCTTTATCATACCTAAGGACTGTTATTTCTAACTACAGAGTGTCCCTGGGTAGATCTTTTCGGTTCTGGTTGGATCATAGGACTAATATCTAACCTTAACCACATTATAACTTCATGATCATCGTAAACTAGTTGGTTGTTGGGTATAGAGATCGAACCATAAACCTTGTTTGAAAATTAATCAAAGTGTTTGATATAAATCAAAACGTTTGAGACTTTAAAAGTTTCATTATTTTGAAATACTCCCCCTACACATGGAGCATCGATATTTAAAAAAAATTCGCACATGGAGGTAAAAGTTAATGCACTTGGAGTCTTTAGATCACATTATATTTCTCTAGCTCACATTTTCTCCCCTATTGAAAATAATAAATCCTTAGTATTTACAATATCAATTGATTAAAATTTGATATGAAAAGTTTCATGAGGAGAAAAATGTTAAAGCATGACTATGATAGAATATTTTTCTTTCGCTCCCCCTTAATTTCACACGATAATGACACCACTTTTTAATTATGACACCACTTTGCAAGATAAGAGTATCACTTATACGAATATAACATTGTGAATTACATGTGAAATTGAGATTGTGCCATTGTTTTATGCTATAAACAAAATGAGAAAGGTAGTTATGACAAAGTGTGTTTATATCTAGAACGGATGGTTACTAGGCCACTGGCGTAGTTTTTAATTTCTCTAGACCGGATGTAGCTTCGATCGTTGGTGCGTTTGTCAATATATACACACTCGTCAACAACTATTTTTGACATTTAATATCTTTCACTTACTTAAACATTTAGAAATGTTTTAGACACACTAAAATAGACATTTGAGAGTATCTGAAAACATTAAAACTTAGTTTTAAAAGCTCCCCCTCAAAATTCATCCACTTATAAAAATATAATTCTACTTTTGAAAGTTTCATGAGAAGGGATTGTTGAACACACAATTTTAAAATATTTTGAAAGATTGTAAAAATCCTTTTAAGAAATTATTGCAAAATTATGTTCAACACTTTTAAAAACCAATGGTACTTGAGCTTAGGGACTTTGAATGTCTTTGTGAACAAGCTCAAGTCTGAGAAGTTGTTATCTTCTCGTTGTTAGGATAAATATACATGAGTGCACACTTTCCTTTATTTGAAGAACGAGTAATAAGTTGACACTTACTTAGAAGTCGTGTGTCCCGAGCAAGAAAATGTTTTTGATAAAAATGATCAGGATGAAGAATATTTTTCTTCTTTTTAAGATAAAGCGCACTGATGCGTACACTTTTCTTTACTTTAAAACCGAGTTGTGCACAGATGTGTACACTAGTCATTATATTGAGCTCAAAAACTTTGAATGTTTTGTAAATAGCTCAAGAGCGAGAAGATTGTGCTTCTCGTTGTTAGGATAAGTTATCTTTAAAGATAAACTCTCCTTTATTTGAAGTCCGGATTATGTATTGAATTGTACACAAGCCATTAGAAAAAATTTAGAAGACATGTTTTGAAAGCATTTAAACTCTTGTTTGAACTTTATTTGCATACCCGTGTCAATATTAATCGATATTTTTAGGTACGTAAAAATTATCGATGCCGAGAGACATGTTGAGAAGATTCTTTTTGGTATTTTATTGTGTTTTTTATTTTGTATTTGGTTTTTGAAAAAAAATTATGTTTTTGTATTTTCTTTTTGAGGATTTTCTATTTTTATATTTTGTTTTTTTGAAGATTTTCTGAAATAATCAAAATTAAAGTTTAAACAAGTGTAGAAGATGATATGAGATTTACATTTGTTGAACCATTTGAAGAAATAGGTTCGGAATCCATCGAAGTACATATACTCAAATAAGAGTTTGCACAAATAACAGTGTTAGGAGTACATGTTTTCTTTCCTAATGATAAAGCACTATCATTCGTGTAAGTTTCAAGAATCTTCCTTGTGGGTATCCACCTAATACCAATAGAAGTAAAGATTCTACTCGTAGGTTTTCATGTAAGACCAGATCTAGGAGGCGTTTTTTTCACATACACAGTGGAAGACTTAGTTGGATAAAACCTTTGTCCTGTAGGGATCTGTCTACCAGGTTTCTTAGCATCACTTTTCTTTTCTACGGGTATGTATCTTTTTGTTGTCTTATGGGATGGTGCATCCTTTTTCTATGCAAAGGCACAAGAATTCACCTCGGAGAGGTATATCAAAATGCACGCATCGTGATTTGCAGTGTAAATGCAGTTTTTGCATGTAAGGCATGCCAAGTCTTTTGATTTCAAGAAAGACTTTTGATTTCTAGGTTGTTCTGCTATGTGAACAGCTTTTACTCATAGAAGGTGGCCAAATCCTAGTTTGTTGATTATAATTCCTAGGTTTTGATTTGCTACCACTAGCAGTGTTTGGTAATCTAGCAGGAGTAATCACACTAGGTTTTGAATTCAAAGCTTTGTCTTTCTGAAGTTGTGCCTTTTCTTATCTTCCTCTATGTAGTAGTTATGAACCATGTCATTTGAACCTACTGATTCCTTTGGTGTCGAAGTTAACATGGAATTTGAACTATACCTAGATGGGTCAGTTGCATTTACATGATGAGATTTTGCAAACACATATTGTCTTACTTGAGGCCAAGAATATGGAGTGATTGGTTTTGTCAAAGCATTTTTCTCAACAACTTGGGAGGCAAACCGTTATTTTGAAAATGAAGATCGTTTAGATTTAAACGCAGTCGATTGTCTCACAACTGGTTGATTTATGATTGTTTACAAGGGAAGTTTCCCCAAGATTAATGGTTTTTCAAAATTAGTATCCACACCCTTACCTTTCATTTTGTTCCAACTTTCACGCATTTTAGCGTTTGCAATCGTCTTATGTAACTCAGCTTTCAAATCAGCATTTTTAATATTTTTTTGTTCAGTTGAGAAATCAGAGAGTCACTGTGGACTTTTGTTTAAGCTCGTGTCAATCAAAAAGATCTTTGTAAGTATTTTTCAAATGCTCATTTTCCTTATTTAAATTCTCATTTTCTTGAAATAATTTAGCCATACGTGAAGGATGGTGAAACTTTGTGTGTCCATTCCATTAATCATAAATTACAATTTACAGGGGTACAAGGATAAATGGATAGACACTAACCAATGACTGACTAGATAATGATTAACAACTAAGCTAATCATGATTGAAAACTAATGGGAGACACATGGGATAATGGGACACACAAGAATGACAGCTAATACTCCCTCGCAGTTTGAACGCGAGGCTTCTTTACGGACAAACTGGAACATAAGTTGAAAGCCTCTTCTTCTTCTATCATCTTCTTCATTGTTTGTTTGAGCGGAAACATAATTGTGTTTAGTGGCATAGTGGTTTATTGCTTGCGGCTTCCTCCTTTGCGTGATGTTTATTTTTATGTCATGGCTTTTTGCCTTTAGGTAGGAGCGACAATTTATCAACCAACTATTTTTGAAAACTACAATTATCTCTGCTACATAAGTTTAAAATCGCTACTTCTTTTATCATCTTCTTTGTTGTTTGTTGAGACGGAAGACTAATTGCATTCGTCGGCATAGTTGTTTTGCTGCTTGCGGCTTCCTCCTTTGCGTGACGTTTATTTTTACGTCATGGATATTTTCCTTTAGGTAGGAGCGTAAATTTTGACCAACTATTTTGAAAAATGACAATGGTCTTCGATAGTAAAACAAGTAACAATTAAATATAGTAGATGTCCAGATGCAGTTTTAAGCCCAATATGTCATTCCCATCCCTAATTCACTTTCACTTTAGTGAGCACCATATTACAATACCATATTATTATATCAAATTCCCCAACTCTTTTTCTTAACTTGCTGACACAAGCACGTGAAATGTAACTTTTAACAACCCAACTTCAGCTTGTACACTTTTGAAGACTAAAACACTTTGAGTTCTTTCTGCCATGAAAAGAACGAGTCACAGCCTCCTTTATATCTTCATTTTAAGACAATAACAACAACGATCTGTGGCTGGAAGAGAACAGCAGCAACGAAGGTTGGACCGAGGTGGTTATTGAAGGTGGAGATCTTGATTTATTTGTATTACAGCTAATAAGAGAATAGGAAAAGATACATTTGGGATCCCTCCGAATCATCGACGAGTTGCCGATGACCGGAGGACAGCTATTATGTGATAAAGGGTTAGTGTTTTTGGTGTATGATTGTAATAGTCTCTGATACCATGAAGGATGGTGAAACTTTATGTGTCCATTCCATTAATCATAAATTACAATTTATAGGGGTACAAGGATAAATGGATAGACACAAATCAATAATTGACTAGATAATGATTAACAACTAAGCTAATCATGATTGACAACTAATGGGAGACACATGGGATAATGGGACATATGAGAATGACAACGATGAGTGTTAGACGCAAGAAATTATTGGCCCAAGCCATTGTGGGCTTGAGGTCCATTAGATCTTGGGTTTAGTAGCTTATTCCCAAAG
Source organism: Tanacetum coccineum (assembly GCA_026074375.1). Taxonomy (NCBI): domain Eukaryota; kingdom Viridiplantae; phylum Streptophyta; class Magnoliopsida; order Asterales; family Asteraceae; genus Tanacetum; species Tanacetum coccineum. The sequence goes on from BQNB010035070.1 coordinate 9,697, forward strand.
CTGTGTTCTATTATAAATAGACATGCTTTCTTATGTAATGGACAACAATTCAATCAATATCAATTTCTTATCTTTCATGGTATTAGGGCTTTAGGTTAGATCCACCAACAAATTTTGCTATCCTTCGGTCATCGGTTATTTTTCGGTGATCCGGAAGGATCCGGTTATTTTCGCTTTATTGTTTTTTGTTAATAAAGATTTTATTTTTCGTTTTCAATGCATAAACCCTAAACCCTAGCCGTCAAAACATAAAAAAATGTTGAGGTGCCTAGATCAACCCTTTTTTTCTCATTTGATTGTTTTCGTTGTCGAAGATCATTGTCGTTGACAACAAAAGTTGTCCACCAAATTGTCGCTCCCTCCTAAAGGCAAAATAAGCCATGACGTAAAAAATAGCAAACGTCATAAAACATGGAGGAAAGTGCGAAGCAATATATACAATTATGTCATCAAATACAAGTCAATCTCCGTGCAAACGAGCAACAAAGAAGAAAAAGAGAAGAAGAATCGACTTCAGCATTCATCCAGTTTGTTCGTATCGAAGACCCCATTCAAACTGCGGGGAGTGTTAGACGTATAAATTATTGGCCTAAGCCATTGTGGGCTTGAGGTCTATTAGATCTAGGGTTTAGTAGCTTATTCCCAAAGTTATGTTCTATTATAAATAGACATGCTTTCTTATGTAATGGACAACAATCCAATCAATATCAGTTTCTATTATCTTTCAATATTATGTTCCAATTCGATGTTTATTGTTGTAATATCATTAATGTCTTTCAAAACACGACCATGTTGCCCCAATTTTAAATCTTGATTTTGGGTTTTTAAGTAGAATTAACATGCTCATTTACCTCATTACTTGTAGCCCATTTTACCTTTTTGTTCACCTCCTCCAAGTTAATCACACTTGGTAAACCAGGTGGATATTTCAAGTCGTCACCACTATCCTTTTTCTTGTTCAGGATATCATATAAATTAAAAGGGTCCTCGAATAGAACTTTGTCCTTATCAGGCTTTATATTGTTGTGGTTGTTATCATAAAGTAAGTCGTTATTGTGCATACAACTTGATTCAAAGACCCTCTCAATGTCATTATCTGTTGTGACTTTATCTCCAGACTGTGACCCGTTGTCTTACGCATCTTCTTCATCATCATATGAATCACTTTCATAAGAATCATTACAAATAAACGGATCCCAGGCTTCCATTTCCTTTGCACGGACCCAATACACTGAACCTTTCACAATGACTTTAAAACGTTTATTTAATTATCTCATTGAGCTTAGTTTTGACACACAAACGCTTACAAAATAGAGATTTTTCAGCAAAATCCTCTCATTCAACAAGGTACCCCATTTAGATGCCACTTTAGCAAATGCATTACGGTTCCACACTTTTAGAGACAAGCCTACGAGAGAAATCCAAACGACTCTCTCATCACTACCCCACACCTGTATGATTCAAAAGTTTATCCTTAGTAGAGACAGAGACCGTTACAATAAGGACCCATAAGCCTCCCAAATAAATGAGTGACAAGTTCTGAAAACCCTCATTTTCCAAAATAATGTATAGATTAGGCATCGTTGTGATATCTTTTATTTTACCCATAAGAGACAAGCTAATATCTCTATCCGAAATACACGAGTCGTCAAGAATCAAAGATGGAAGAACCTGATCAGATATGATGTTATTCGTTTTGCCCGATTTAAGAATAGGGACATAAGAACATGGTGAATTCCTCTCATTAAAATTAGAGGGGTGAGAAGGAGCAGAAGGTTAACATTTACATGAAGATGGAAGCACCCAATCCAAATGGTGTTCGCGACAAGATGATCAATATTATCAACCTTAATAAACCGGACCAAAGCAAATCACTTACCTGCTTTTGATTTCTTATAAAGAATGAAAGCATCCACAACGACTCCATAACCATTACACACCTTCCAAAGATCGCGAGCCGTAACGTGTTCAACAAAGTTAGTCACGAAAATTGATTGGGTTTGATCCTCCTTCGATTTATAAGACTTCCAATTGCCATCCCTCATAATGAATAATCAAACTGAAACCCAAGAAACAGAAAACAAAACCCTAGGAAAAGAAACCCTAAATCGAATTAGGGATTGAAAGAAGAACACCAATGAATGAAAGAGAACTAAAAAGCAGATCTAACAAAACACAACGAACGAACCCTAAAACATCAAACCAATCCCTATGGTTTCAAAGCAAGCAAACCTGTAAGAAACTTCGTTATGGGATATCATCACGACACGATAACACTCACGATAACATGGCCTTAGCAAGTACGTTATAGATGAAATGTAATAGATCATAAGAAGTTAGGGATCTTGATGGGAGCCATGCTTCGCTAGAGAGAAAAGGGTTTCATAAGGGTTTCGTCGACAGATCTTGATGGGTTTCGTCAACGGATCATAATTGACCAGTGAAAACAATTGAATACATGTTGACACAAAACAGATCTTGATGGGTTTCGCTTTCTTATCAACCCAAACATGTTTAACTTCGTGTCGGGATCGTGTCATTTATCGTGTCGAATCGAGAATTGCCACCCCTACCTAGAAGTACGTGAGCATATTAGAGGCACATACGTATACACTAAGGGAACATTTTATTAACATAAGTAATCTATATATAGTATTATACCAATTATTTTAAGTCATAAAAATATTTAAACGGTCTTTAATTATACTGTTACACGTTATAACTAATTAGGATAATTTCATCGATATTCTTGAAAATTTTGTATATTACATTAATATCCTTATAAAATTCCTAATTACGTTAATATCCTTGAAAACTCTACAAATTCACATGAATATCTAAACTGTCTACTAAATCATAAATAAATGATTTTTTTAATACATGTATTATTCATATATAAAATAAAAAGATTTATTCCACTTTTCCCTTTAACAATAAAAAGAAAATCCTTTAGACTTAGGGCTTGTTTGTTATTTTTTTTTTATTAAGTCATGTTTAATTAAAAGATGACTTAATGCAGATAGCCTCGGTTTTACCACTTAATATTTTTAGTCATATTTCTCTATTAAGTCACAAACAAACAGTTTTCACATGACTTAATTTTTTTTTGAACGGCAACTTTATTAAAAAAAACTAGCAAGGAGCTAGAAAGACATTACAAAGAAATAAGATAGGGGTTTTTTAACCAATACTCCCAAGAAAAAACCCTATTACATCTACCAGAACACCATAAAAAGGACCAATAATTCAGTTTTTTTCATATTAAGTCAATTAAGTCTTTATCAAACACCACCTTAGTGTGGTATTTTCTTTTTCGTTAAACACTCCTTCCCATCGATCAAGTATTATTTATCTTAGTTGATTTTATTATTATATAATCCCAACTCATGCTTTACCCTTTATTGAACGATTTGTTTATATATTCTTTTTACCATAAATCTTAGAATTCTTGACAACAAATAGCATAATTTAAACAAATGAAAGTGATAATGATTAATGTATCTATGAATATGTTCCCGATACACATAATTTCTTTATCAAAGAGTTAGCAATAATTTTTTGCAAAGCTACGTTTATAGTGGTTTTTATTTTGTCCCAAATCCTAATATATGGAGCAATGATGTTTTTATTATGTTTTATACACTGGGGGAATTATAATCCATCTTACCAAAACAGGTGATAAAAAGAGGAAAAAAAGAAATGCATAATTCAATCACATAATTTCCTGTTATTGTGATTAAGATCCAAGGGTAAAAAGGTAAGCTTTATTTTTTATTTAATATAATATGAAAGATAAATCCACATTAACCATATTTAGTATGTATTATATATAAAGATTGGGTCCTTCTTATTAAATTGAAGGTTTCAAGAGGAGTACCTCAAGCTTCTATTGGTGTAAAAAAAACATGTATTAACTCCAAGTGGAACTTCATGTGTTCTAACCAATGCTTTGAGAAGTGTACATCATAACTCCAAGATCCATAGCTCATAGGACATGAAAAGTTTTGGGCATAACTACAGGCTCCATAACTCCAGTGGGATTTACAGGTAATTAAAACCACAAAGCCAAGTTAATCAACAGCCCCGGTACAGCCCCTTAATTGAAAAACAAGAAGATGAATATCAACAGTTCCTTTAGTTTTAGAACTAAACCACCGACCCATCTTCTCAAAACCTATACAATCCACACCTACATATTCCAAAATCATCTTCATCTTCTCCATGATCCTCCAAACTTCACACATATTCTAGAACAACCACCTCTAATAGGGTCGATTAGCTTATCTTCTTAACATTTGTACATATTTACATTATTGTTATTTATTAGGTTCAGATTTATATTTCCATAGTTAAAACGTAATAGATTATGTGCAGGTTCATTTGCATCTATTTGGGTACAGGACACATAAATCTCTATGAATGCATCATTGAGGAATAAGTAAGAAAAGGAAAAGGATCTGCAACCGTTGTTATTGGTCTTGGCTGATCGATGCATATGGAGGAGTTAGACATGCACAGACTGAATCAACTAAGCAAGAAACTCTTATCTCAATGATATCCCCAACCTTTTTTTATTTGTTTCCTAAGACTATTTAACTAATGAAAAATTTACAACACTTTTTTATTAAAAAGGTTATTATATTGGTTTTTGGTCCACTTCATGTTATTGTTGAATGGCATTTAGGGGGTGTTTGTTTAAGCTAATTTGTGGGCTTATAAGCTTATTTGTTACAAGTAGTAGTAGAAAAAGTCAAGGTTTGTCACAGGGATATGGAAATTTTGTAAAATCATTTTTTAACTTTTTATCACAATTTCATTCTTTTTATTAAGTTTAATTTTACATGGGTGACAACTAATTAATACTCACTCCGTCTCAAATTAATTAATACTCTCTCTTACTTTTTAGCAGAATGACAGTTTTACCTTATGGAATTAATTAAAGCTTTGAATAAAGTTTGTAATTTCTGGTATCATTAGGGGCAATATGGTAAACTTGCTACATTACTCACAACTATATTTAAAAAAGAACAATAATTTTGGGACAACCCAAAATGAAAAGAAGGACTATTAATTTGGGAAGGAGGAACTATTGTGCTAATTGAAAAATAAATTGATATAATTATTTATGTAATTTGTTTTTTTTTCTTTTTTGTCATGTCAAACAACACTAGTTACATAAATACATCATATCTTTATATTATAAAGCAGAAAATTGTTTCAGGAACAATAAAATAATATTTAAAAAACAATATTTCACGACTCACGATAAAATAAAATAAAAAAATTACAAAACGCACTCTTAAGTTGTTAAAAGTTACAAAACTAACCTTCAACATTTACTTATTTACGACTTTTTTATATAACAAACTTTATTTATCAAATATATAACGCATATTTATCGAATTGCGAACAAAACGAGCCTAATATTGAAACGCTTCTGACAAGCGGACGGTTTTATAAAAAATGTTAAAAGTTTAATATATATTTTTAAAATATTTACAATACACACCCTCAAGTTTGCTAAAAGTTATAACACCGACTTCAACTTTTACCTATTTACTACTTTTTATATAACAAACTTTTTTATCAAATATGTACCGCATATTTATCGATTCATTGGGAAAAAAAATGTCACTGAAAAGATCGTCGAATTTCGAACAAAACGAGCTCAATATTGCAATGCTTCTGACATGTGTACGATTTTATAAAAAATGTTGAAGTCTAATATATACTTTATAAATATTTAAAGAAATAGTCTTTGAGGTTATCGGTTCATTGCAACGTAGTCTTTGAGGTTATCGGTTCATTGCAACGTGAGTCTCGACGACCGACAAATAGTAATTGGTGTTATCGATCCGTGGCGAAAATAGTCTCGCGCGCTCCGCAACAACGCGCGAGTTACGAACCTTGTTAAAATGTACGTAAATACAAGACATCCCTATATTAAGTTGTGTGTAAACGAGGATATAAGCCCGCGCTCCGCTGCGGGGTGTTTGGAAATAACAGATTATTATATGCGTGAAAGTATTATTTTTTCGGAAAGAAATAACTCAAATAAGCATATTATACTAAAGTTGATTTTATTTCAAGAGGATTACCTTGAATTTACTACTACTGATATACATAGCACTTAAGTACCAACAAAGATTTAAACCACTAAGTAGGTTATACAATCAAATGAAGCTCAGGTGCCTAAAACAAAGATGCAGCAAATTCAGATACTTCTGTAGAAACTTGATCGTACCCGGATTTCAACTTCTTTTGTTCATCTTCTCCAAGCTCGCCTTTTATTGGTTTGCTTAAGACCAAAAGACAACATGTTGATTTCTTGATCGCACCTGCATTCCCAGGTACACACAGACTCAGATTGCAGACCCGGCAAATAACACATGTAGAAACTTGAGATGCAACAGCTTACTCCAGCTATCCAATTTAATAACATTACATTATATTGATCTGATTGCTTAAAGTGCATTGTACATCTCTGATAAGGAGTACCATATTATAGAATATTATTATTGTTATTAAGTAGCAAATTCCTGTATTAAAATGTATAAGATCGTCGCATCCAATATGTTATATGAACAACAAAATTTGTATGTTAAGTTTTATTTAGTTTGTTTCAAAGTTGTGTATACTGTTAATTTGATAATTATTTATGTTTATATGTATGCACTTGCAGGATAAGACATCGCACTTGGGCCACATGCGATAAATTCGGAATGTGCATAAACTACAATAAACTCACTTATTCAGCTATTCTAACTCCATGATAAGATATATGGTAAGAGTTTGCAAATAAGAGCTCGTTTTCATTTTTTCCACGCACCTCATTTAACATATTTAAGCACTGCCTACTCAATCAACGCTCATTATCCCAAGAAAGAAAGTGAAAACGAATGTTGGTTGTGTTATATCTCAATCCATACAGATTAAACTATGCAGTTTAAGGTAAACGGGTAAAAAGTACTAACCATTTTTTTCCATCTGCTTCAAAAACATGGGGTTCGTACTTAATGTCCCAGCATGAGACAAAAGCGAGAATGGCTTGATCTTCAGTTTGTAGTGTGTAGGTCCGTTCCACTTGATATTGACACACCTGAAATTAGCCATCGTCATGATTAGAGAAAAAATATATTGACGACAAAACATACTATTATAGCCAAAAACATATCACATTTCTTGAAACCGTCATTGTTTCTACAGAAGAATCACGGACCTGATAGTGTGTTTTCTGCATCAGTGGCTCAACGCCTGTTAAAGATACCCCTACATAGTGACAAAATGTTTGTAGATTTGTCAAATAGTGAGAAATTGATTAGAAGAAAAATGCATACTGACTACATGACAACTGTAATAGAGTACACATATTCACGATAATTAGTGCAAGTCAGCAAAGTAATACAGATATTAAAAGTCTTTCCATTGGGAAACCAATGATTACCTACAATATTTTTAGTCGTACGACATCAGCAAGAGAATGGAGAAGCAGATTTGTAGAATTCAATAATGTGTTCGTTCCAATCCAATGATACCTGAACAACATCCATAAATCAATAGTTACTAATAGTAAAGCTAGCAATAAATCTTACCAAAGTTATTTAGTCGGATTGTTTTCATGGATTATACTATGTCAGTTGCTATTGCTAATGTGTGTATAATATGAAGTGTGATGGTAATCAAATATCCGTATGAAGTTACAATTTTTTATCAAATGTCCTAACGTTTTGTTAGTGAAAACCACAAACTATCTAAACATTAATTAGGTTTCGTTTCTAGCATATTTTTTTTACCAGTTGCACGAATAGTTTTATTTCCGGTCTTTCTGTTAACCTAACAATCACCAAAGTCTTATCTTTTAGTATTTTTCACAATTGGTGTATAGTACTAAGTAGTAGGATTCTTTTTCGAGTGGATATACAAAGTACTCTTTACCTCAGAAATCTGATCTCCGCCATTCCAGCCGCCAGCCTTTCCAGAAGTGGATGTGATACCCTTGTAGTACCATTGTCGGACCGAGAGTATGTAATTAGTACGTGCCATTGTCAAAGAAGCAACAAAGTCGTATCCGTACTCTTCGTTGACCTGATTCCAGTGAACCACCGCCGCCCTTTTTGGACTCTTTGCGTGCTCTAGCATTTACTGGAGGTAATGGTGGATCGATAGCATCTATCACCTGAAATGGAAGAATAGGTGTTGATTTAAAGCAGTTTCAAACAGCCTACTACTTTATACCCACGTCGATGTGTACGTTCGATTATTAAGCATTCTAATACATGATAGTATAAACCGGATAGAAATGTACGCTAGCATATGCAGCCATAACCGGCACACCATCAACCGGCGCAGGAATTAATTGCTAGTATAAACATACAAAGCTATAACTACACGGCAATTCATCATTTGCTAAACCATGGCTGCTTGCAGCATTTTTGTTTTCGCCTTTAGCTCTTCAAAACTCAATCAATAAATTGGGGAGCAAAACATATGAATTACTCCACTATAACGATAAAATCACACCACTTACATTCTGTAATCAAACCAAACCGTGTCTGCTATATTTTTTAAAGGTAGAATTTCCCTTTTTATCTGGAAAAAAAAGTTATCGATGCATTAGGTTTTACCTTAATCAAAAGACGGTGAATAATTCTTGTAGTTGTAGTGGCCAAATCTTTTTTTTATCAAACGTATTTAAACAGTTGTTGTGTTACAAACGCAAATTGAAACTGTTACTTGTTGTTTTCTTTCCGCGCAATTCGTTTACAGCATATAATAACATAACTTTAAGCATAAAGAACCAAAACATACCATACCCACATCAAATTTAATCATCTAAACCCCCTGAAACCCAAAACTTCAACAAATCATATACCCTTGACATTGGTAGGCGCAAAACAGCAACGTATAAATCATCATAAAAAAACTAAATATCCAATCAAACCAACAAAAGCAACAAACTTTAAGCTAAAAAAATCGAATAACAATTTGATTAATCAATCCCAAACACCCTTAAACACTAAAAAAATATGCAATCCATCGTTTTTTGAAACATAGCATGCATATCTATGGCTATGTGGTCGAGGGCTTATCAAACTCTCTAACAACTGTTTTATTAGCTTTCTTAGACGATATACAAACAACCCGTATTCTGATGCCATAATTTCAAGCATTGCAAAGATAGTTCAGCTATGTGTCCCAAAACCGACCGAAGTACATAAGGTCATTCAAACTTGAAATAAAGGTAAGTAGGTAAGACGCATAAACAATTCTACATTAACAATCACCAAAATACTAAAACCCAAAACCTTAAACAAAAACCCGAAAACAATTACCAGCACGAAGCATCCCATGCCGATTAAACGCGATGCATTTCATAAACCCATGATCTAAACACGCCTCAATAACCTCCGGAAAATCCCCCTGACCTTAACACACAAAAAAACACAACCCATTAACCAAAATCACATTATATAACAAAACACACAAATAATAATTACCGACAAGGCTGTCAAGATCGCGATCCTACTTGGGATCGTTTTTGTCTTTGCAAGATCGAGATCGTAAGATCGGATCGAGATCGTAAGATCCTACCAATTTATCATGTTTTGTAAGCAACGGATAAACGAGTCAAACTATTTTTATTTCTACTCATCATCAAATATAAATTTATATAATATCCTCTTGAAAATGTCAAAGTTCAAATTTAAAATACCAAAGTAAAAGTAAAACACAAAAGGTCAAGTTTCAATAATCACATTCACAATTTAGCGGAATAAAATTACATAACATGCGTAATAAACGTCTCAAAACAAAGTACTTCACTAGTATCACTACAATTAAGCTATCTGAATTAAAACTTAAAGGTTAATAGTTAAAACTATGAAAAGGTAAAAGAAAAAACAACAATTACCTATAAAAAAATTTTGCTTAAGGTAACTAGAACATGAGAAGAAGAACCCTAATTTGTTTCATGTAATTTCAATTTGGGGAAAGTAGATAATTAGGTTTATTGATTAGAAAATCTAGGAATGAAACGTCAATACTTGTTACTGAGATCAGCGGACTCGTATTGTTCTTTTTTGGGCCTAAAAAAGTAATGGGCTAGTAAGTATGTAAGTCAATAAGTTAGTAACTTGGTAATTTGGTAAACTCGTATCGACACGCGATCCTACGATCTTACGTGCGAGTTTACGATCCTACCTCTGATGCGATCCTACACCGATCCTACACGATTTTATCAGGTGGACACGTAAGATCTCTTACGTGTAAACTCGCGAGTTTGACAGCCTTGATTACCGATATATAAAAAACCCACAAAAATACAAATAGAAGATTCCTAACTACTCAAACTCATAACTAATATCTAAAATCAAAACCATATAATAAATCCTCAAATATTAAAGGTGCAACAAAATTGTTAGGAGAAAACATTTACGATAATAGTTTTAACATCATACCCGGGATTGCAAAAAATATTGCCACTGGAAATCAAAAAAAGGTGCAACAAAATTGTTAGGAGAAAACATTTACGATAATAGTTTTAACATCATACCCGGGATTGCAAAAAATATTGCCACTGGAAATCAATCGATGCTGCCATTTTTTGGTTTTGGCTCATGGATTCACGGTACTGTGTGTGAGGTGAGAGAAAGGAGATGTTTTGTATGTATAGAGTGATGATTCATTGTGGTGGATTGAATATGTGCTAAACACTTGTATTTGCTTGAATTGTATCTCTGTAACACGTGTCTTGCTAGTGGAATGGAGATGGAGGTATACGGTTGGTCCGGGTTTCTTATATGATGGATCGCGTCGGGTCGGGTTGTATCAGGTGTGGGCCGAGTTAATGGGAAAAAAAATGGGTTTGGGCCGGGCTTCAACTTGGGCCGGGTTGAAATCGGGTCGCGGGCACCCGGTTGGGTCGGATCGGGGCTCCGTTTTGCAACCGGAGTTCCTGATGATTGTCTATATTTATAATACAACACGATGTTAAATGCCAATAACTCCATGTATAAAGTGAAATATATTACTCCCTCCGTCTCACAAAGAGTGTTCACTTTACTATTTGTGTTTCTCGAAAAACATGTCCAGTTTTTACATATGAATAGTAGGGATGAGCACGGTACCATTTTGGTACCGTACCGGCACTGTTTACAAAGTACCGTATTTTTTTCCGACCAAATTATGTAGTCCCGATCCCGGAACCGAGGGGTATATCGGTACCGGTATCGGTACCGGTATCGGTACCGGTTCCGGTACCGGGTAAATCGGTACTAAACCGAAATGAGTACCGTTTAGTATAAAAAGTAATCTCAATTTTGACTCTTTTATTCGTGAATTCACTTTAGAGTTCACTCTTTATCGGTTGAAGAAAATGTAGTATCCCCTCATTTTAACTTGACACCCCACTAAACCAAAATTAGCAAACCAAGATTATAGTAGTATATACATACGTAACATATATAGTTACGTTAGATCAATACAACTCACAAGCAACAATAACCATGAAATCTATATCTCGAAAAGGGCAATATTAGTACATCTCTACGTGAAATATATATAACCCTTAGTTCCAGTTGTGGACAACTCCTCACAGTACTTACGCGGAACAACTTTCGACAACTCCTCACAGTATATACTTAACATACAGCCAACTTAAGTATAACATAACATAATGAAGTGTTGCTCCTAAAATATTACTACTCCGTCTCAAAATTATTGTCCCCTATTGATTTTTTCGGTCTTTTTCTTCGAACTTTGACTTTATATTTCTCTAGCTCACATTTTCTCCCCTATTGAAAATAATAAATCCTTAGTATTTACAATATCAATTGATTAAAATTTGATATGAAAAGTTTCATGGGGAGAAAAATGTTAAAGCATGACTATGATAGAATATTTTTCTTTCGCTCCCCCTTAATTTCACACAATAATGACACCACTTTTTAATTATGACACCGCTTTGCAAGATAAGAGTATCACTTATACGAATATAACATTGTGAATTATATGTGAAATTGAGATTGTGCCATTGTTTTATGTTATAAACAAAATGAGAAAGGTAGTTATGACAAAGTGTGTTTATATCTAGAACGGATGGTTACTAGGTCACTGGCGTAGTTTTCAATTTCTCTAGACCGGATGTAGCTTCGATCTTTGGTGCATTTGTCGATATATACACACTCGTCAACAACTATTTTTGACATTTAATATCTTTCACTTACTTAAACATTTAGAAATGTTGTAGACACACTAAAATAAACATTTGAGAGTATCTAAAAACATTAAAACTTGGTTTTAAAATCTCCCCCACAAAATTCATCCACTTATAAAAATATAATTCTACTTTTGAAAGTTTCATGAGAAGGGATTGTTGAACACACAATTTTAAAATATTTTTGTTTGTATTATGGTATAATTGATGCAAAATATATGAATTGATTGGTTTTTGATTTTATTTTCATTGTTATAATTTTTCTCAAGTATTACATAACACAAACAAAAATATTTAAGGTCAGAATTGAAAGTAAAAGACTTGAAAAGTCAATAGAGGATAATAAATTTGGGACGAAGGGAGTAAATAACATAATAGTTTATATATGTTGCTCTTAAAATATTAGATAACATAACAGTTTATATATGTTCCACTGGAACATACGGATGAGCTTTCGACAACTCAAATAACTTATGTGGAAGGGATGTTTGAACGTTTGGATCACGAGTTTAGTAAAAAAAATTAGCCTCTTTATATTCCGATACCAAACTCGGGAATTCCCGTGGTACCGTACCGTTTTTAGTGGTACTGAATTTTTTTGAACGAGTTTCGGGGTACCGGTACCGTACCGGGTTAAAAGAACCAGTACCGGTACGGGTCGGTACCGGTATGGTTCCGGTACCATACCGTTTTTTCGGTACCAATGCTCATCCATAATGAATAGTAACTATGACTAGTTTTTCCACGTTACTTTTACAATTAAACTTGCATTAATTACATATTTTTAATTTCTATACTAACTATTAGAGTAAGAATGATTTTTTGAACGACAAATTTTATTAAAAACTAGCAAAAAGCTAGAGAATATTACAAATTAATACAATTGGGATTCTTTAACCAACTAACCCAATTGATTTTAAACTTACAACGATTAGAACACCACATGTAAGACATATGCACAACATCGTCGAATAATAACTCTCTCCTTGGATGCTTGATGCCGAACAAGATTTGGTTTTTAAAACGCCAAATAGGCCACCACATGATGTAGCAAATTCCTTCTAGAAAAATCTTCAATTGTTTAGGCAAGCGGGTGTTGACGAGCCAATTAAGCCATTCACCATAACAGTTGATAGAAGTATCTTCAAGCTCCCACCAACGCATGACTTTGCTCCAGACTTGACGAGCTAAAGGACATGAAAAGAAAATATGGGACGTGGATTCCACAGCCAAATTGCAAATAGGGCATAAAATCGATGGAATGTCAATTCCTTTAGATGATAGGTTTAGTCTAGTGGGAATGATATTTTTTACCAATCAAAACTAGCATTAGTAACATATATCATAATTTTTTTCCGTGTGGACACTCTTTTTTAGATAGAGGGAGTAAATAATATTTCTAAGTTTTTTTTAAACGGCAATATTTCTAAGTTTTAGTAACGTGATATACGGGTATTGTTCGAAAGTCAAATCGCTAAAGAATATAGCAAGATTACGACATCTAACATGGACATCTTCTGATCGTCTCGCCCAGGGCAACATAAATCTGAGGACCGGTCCTGTGGGTACAGGACACATAAATCTCTATGAATGCATCATTGAGGAACAAGTAAGAAAAGGAAAAGGATCTGCAACCGTTGTTATTGGTCTTGGCTGATCGATGCATATGGAGGAGTTAGACATGCACAGAATGAATCAACTAAGCAAGAAACTCTTATCTCAATGATATCCCCTTTCTTAACCACATGTACCAACCTTTTTTTATTTGTTTCCTAAGACTATTTAACTAATGAAAATTTTACAACACTTTTTTATTAAAAAGGTTATTATATTGGTTTTTGGTCCACTTCATGTTATTGTTCAATGGCATTTAGGGGGTGTTTGTTTAAGCTAGTTTGTGGGCTTATAAGCTTATTTGATTTTGTCTTATATCTAATTTGAGAGTCGTGGGCTTATATAAGCTTATTATATCACAATAATCTTATACAAGCTAATAAGTCTCCCGGGAAATTGTGGCTTATGAAATATAAGCCAAAATCAGTTAAACTTAAATAAACACCCCCTTAGGATGTACTTGCCCATTGCTTTTTGACACATCTAACGAGTAGGGGCTGAGCAAAACATTTAGTCAAGTGACTTCAGAAACTGAAATAAGTATACAATATCAGCGGGTTGAAAACGGAATTTAAGGCCGCCTTTAGATAAAAGAAGTGTCCGCCCCTTAGGTCGCCAACCTACGTCGAGAGTTTCACTTTTTGATTGTACTAAATTTGCACTAAGATTGTACTGATAAAAAAGAATATTGTTTAGTGGGTTTCGCTCGGCTCCACCATGCTAATGAGAACTTTCGAGGTTTGGATAGTTGGATTTAGATATTCTAATAAGCACATCATTGTTGTTTCACCTCTATAACCATAATTTCAGTAACACTCGGAAACAGACTTGAAAGCTGATAAGCACAATTTGTCAAAAAACTGTTTATTTGAGTATTACTTTTTATTGTTATTATTAAGCTTTATATTTAAAACAACTTATCTTTGTTTTGATTAGCAATCTCAATCACCTTCAAAACTGATTATCAAAGAAAAATAAGCGTATAAGTGGTTCTCTAAGCAATCTTAAACACCACGATAAGTAAGATGAACATTTATGTTAGCCTATATGTTAGCCTAAATGTTTCCTATAACAATTGGAGTAAGAGACATTGTGTCGTTATAAGTTTACGTGTTTTATGTAATTTGGGTGGGTGTCAAATTATGTTATGGTTTTGATTGATAAGAGAAACGGTAAACTATAATACATATAACATTTAATTCTGATGTTTTCAAAGTCACATGGCATGTTTTATCTCAAGACAACTTTAGGAGATCCTAAACCATTAGATCTTTGATGCAGGCAGTCTAAGTTAAGCCAATGTAGTTGTCTCAAGGTTGATTCAGGATGAATACGTCAATAGGATGACACAAAGATATAAATACTACGCCAAATGTTAAGAAGAGATCAAAGTTACTATATAGAATTATTGTTCACGTTAGTATACAATTTTGTAGCTACATTTGCTATGTTACTAATGTCATCTGCAATTTTTTTTTTTCACATTTTTTTAATCATGAAAAAATATATGCATCTCATTGTTTATGTCAGCTTATTTTTGTTTATAATGTCATGGTTTATATACTTTAGTTAATATACATGATACTTAAAACCCGAATTTTTTTTATTAGAGCTCATTTGCCCAATGGGCGGGCCTTGAGTCAAGTGTGAATATATGGACGTGTAGCAACCCCAATTCCAGAAAAATGGAACTTAAACCGAAAGATTAATGACTAAATTGAGTGTCAAAACTGTCTATCTTTTGTAAAGACCTTATAAGTCAAAAGCCAAAGACGCCCATTATTGACAATACCGAATGACATAAGTAATACGTCACATACAAACACCGTAAACTAGCTCATGCCTATAGATCATGAAGTATAGTATTGTTTAGTAGCTTGAGTGTATCTTACTAATGATAAGTACTCTTTTCAAGTTTCCTATTTTATTAAACAAGATGTCATGACATATATCACCTCAACGAAATCAAATATCATATTTTTATCAAAAACAAAGCCGGTGTATCGCACGGGTCGTTGTTTATGATGCTTCCATACACAAACACCGGTCTGATTACGTTGTACAACCGTCAGAACCACATATGAGCCGTGTTAAATAGCTCATACGCCCAAAAATAAAGCTTAAACAAACTCCCTCTAAAATTGTTTTTGTGAACCATGTATGCATATAATTGAGTAAAAATAGATTTACTTTTGGGCTTAACTGATTTTCAAGGCTGCCTTTTCCAAAGCTCCGTCTAAGAGTTGGAGAATGCAAAACAAACCCATGAATTCCATAGCATCGTACAAAGAATGGCTATATACTGCATATATCGAGCAAAACCCGAATACCAACATTTACGCCCCAAACACGTACACACACCCTATGAGCAGGCGCACATGTATAGATCGTTATACGATGCTTCACATGAATAAAAGTTTATAATTTTCCAGCAAAAAGACAACGCCGGTGCATCGCACGGGGTTTTGATACGACACGTTAAGGATATTAATTTGATATTCCAATGTGCATTATACAAGTTTGAAAAGAATATTGACATAATTATGATTTTTACAAGGACATTAATGTAATATTAAAAATTTTCAAGGATATAAAGGAAATTCTCCCCTAATTAATAAACGCTTAACTAACATACAAGGGACTTGTTAGTACGAAAACCAAATCTTATGGGTGTTTGTTTTAAGCCGGTGGAACAAAGGGACCAAAGAGTGGGTCCGAGTGTCGTTTATAGCAAACCTTTTGGGATCATTCTTTGCCAACTCCTAAATCGATACAATCAAACCCTAAAACCAAAAACAAAACTCGACTCCCTTTTCCTTTTGTTTGTTCCGATCAGCAACAAGAAAAACCAAAAGGGTTTGTTTGTTTGATCGTCCCAACTCAAGAAATAAGAACAAAGTGTTCCGTTGTTTATTCGGGATATAACTAGCATTCACATTTCCCGTATAACGTGTATTGTGAACAAACCATAAAGGCAACTTGTTTTGGTTGCTCAATGGTTTCGTTTAAGAATCAAAAATCAAGACTTTAAATCATTATCTTAGTATTTCAATTGAATCGTGTTAAGTAAAATTTCTTATTGTGCATATTATATGTTATTATCAGACATGTCAAACAAGTAACTCCCAGATCGCCGTGGCTAAACCAAGGCGAACATAATCAAAAATGTGCGAGTAATAAAGAAATATCCATCAAAAGTTAGTTGTGTACATCTTTTGATGCAGATATTGTAGCATGATAAACTTGACACACCACTCTTTTAAATCAAACATGTAAGTTAAAAAGCAAAGAACCCGCGCGTTGGGTCGGGGCTTAATTTTTTCCCCGAAGAATTTTTTTTTTACGTTTCGATTTTTTTTGGGCTATGCGTTATGGCGGAGACTAATTTTAAATATTTTCTTTTTTTGTATATTCGGGCAAACCAAATGTGTTCGTTGGGACGGTCTATTTTTTTCCTGGAATATTTTCTTTTTGGACGGTTTGTAAAATTTTTTTTACGGAATTTTTGTGTAATAAATCGTAAATATTTATAAGGTGAGGAGTCCTTTTCTTTTTTTTTTTTTTTTTTATTTTTTACTTTGCCAGATATTTAGGTTATTTTTGGGGTTTTTTTTTGCTAATTTTGTCCAATATTTCCGTTTTTTAAATCGATTCGGAAATTTTTTTTTGCGTGGGATCGGGTTAATGTTTCCCGACATGTTCTTTTTTTTTGGACGTTCGATATCTTTTTTTTGTTAGGCACGATTAATGTAAAAAAAATTGTGAACAAAAGAAGTTGAGCGTAGTTTTTTTTTGTTAATTTTTACGGGATTATTTGTAAGAAAAAATCGTAAATAGTTAAAAGTTGAGGACCGGTTTTTTTGTATGTATTTTTTAATTTGAGCCACATTTTTAATGCGGAATTATTAGGCTAGTTGTCGACAAATGTGATATTGGTAAAAAAATAAATTATATGGCTTATGTGATTGGGCCTACATAATTTAAAGTGGTGTTTTTTTTGCTATATGATTTTTTTTTAATATAATGGGTTGTACGTTTTGACCATAACGTTATTTAAAGTATTAGGTATCGAACTAATATTTCCGCGAATATTTTTTATTTGAATGAAATCGGAAACTTTTTGTAATCTTGTTTTACTCCTACTTGTGCATACAAATAAAAAAAGAAAAAAAAAAAAAACAAAATCGGTAGAGCCGTTGGACTGTAAGCAACGCCACAGATCATAACGATATGCGTTTTTTTAATATTTTTTTTATATGAGCTTATGTGTTGGCCCATCATGTTTAAAGTGTTGTATTTTTTTTGCTAAATGGGTTTTTTTTAATATAATGCCGGTTGATACTTATGTGACCAGTATCGGTATTTAAAGTTATTAGGATATTGAAAGATTTTCCGCGGGTATTTTTTTTATCTGAATAAATCAGAACTATTAGTAAATAATTTTTTTTTAACGCCTACTTTGTGCATACAAATTAAAAAAAAAAAAAAAAAAAAAAAAAAAAAACCCAAAATGGGGTTTGGGGCTGGCCTCAAATAGGGCAGCCCGTTACTGTACAGACAGTCAAAACGACGTAGTAATTTTTTTTATATGGCTTATGTGTCTGTGTACACATGTTTATAGTGTTTTATATTTTTTTGCTATAATGAGGATTCTTTTTTAGATATAATGGGTTGTACTTGTGACCATAATCGGTATGTTTGAAAGTTATTAGATCGAAGATGTTTCCGCGGTATTTTTTATCTGAATAAAGACAGTAACGTTGTGTAATAGTTTTTTTTTTTAACTCCTACTTTGTGCATACAAATTTAAATAAAAAAAAAAAAAAAAAAAAAAAAAAAAAAAAAAAAAAAAACCCAAAATTGGGCTGGCCCAAAATAGGGCAGCCCGTTACTGTAGCAGCAGTCAAAAAACGCCGTCGTTTCCTTCACCTATTGTGTATATTAGTAATTCCCATGTAAAATCCTATAAAACAATTGCATTGCTTTAGCACATCTATATATGTTTTGTTTAAGTACCACTAATGGCATGTATTGTTGATGTATGTATCATCATACGTTGTATGTATATTTATCTTGCTTGTGTAAGCTGGTTTTGAAAGAGGTTCACAGAAGTTGCAAGTTTATCATGCTGCAAATCTGCAATCAAAAGTGTACAAACTAGCTTTCTTTGATTCTTTTTATTTGTTTGGTTTGCACGGGATGAAGATCTTGTTTGACAGGTATGAATTAACATATAATAAGCACATAAAGATATACGTTGTTAAATGATATGTTATTACTTTCAAGCTATATACGTTGTATGACATTGCTTAGGCATATTGATGCAGACTATGATTTTCCTAGTCGTACTTATAAAATGAATCTGTTAACTCATTGGCAACTTTCAACATATGTCGAATTACACCTCAACGCAGAATCACTAACCAAAACCTGCTTTGTTTTGATTTCAGAATCTTCAATACATTTTTTAAACTTGCCAATTCATTGTGTAAAGTTCCTAATGTACCTAATAGTCTTAGGTGGTGTTTGTTTTTAAAAAAATACCTCTTAACAGCCTCTTAATCTGTCTCGTTCAGACGTGGTAAGACATTTTGATCATTCAGTCGTCTTTCTTTTAGCTTTTTTACTTTATTTTTTTCCTTCGATTCTTTTTTTTATTTTATATTATATATTTTCTCGTCTTTTCCTTTCATATTAATAATACGTTTAGAGAGAATTATGTCGTGATAACATGTCATACAGTGGCACAGTTTGGTACATGCTTTAACACATTAGCAAAACCCTTTAAACAACATTTAAGAGTATTTGTCAAATCACAAAGAAGATATTAATCTGCTACCAAAAAAATTATTTAAAACGAAACAATAATAATAAATACTGATAAGTCTAGTTACACAATAAACCGAATCATCTAATTCAGTTAAAACTTTTTTCACAATCAAATTCAAAATGTGTGCAAAGCACAAAATCTGAAACTGTTTTCCACCATCATAAATACTAGGTAAGCTTTCAATCGAAAAATAAAGGAACTTTGACTACAGTTTATAATAAAGTTTTAAAAAACAAGATTTTAATACTTTTTTCACAATCAAATTCAAAATGTGTGCAAAGCACAAAATCTGAAACTGTTTTCACCATCATAAATACTGGGAAAGCTTCAATCGAAAAATAAAGGAACTTTGACTACAGTTTATAATAAAGTTTTAAAAAACAAGATTTTAATGTTTTATATCAGGGTTTTGATAACATGTTCAGTACATGTGCACATTGGGTACATGCTTTAACATATTAGCAAAACCCTTTAAACAAACATTTAAGAGTATTTGTTAAATCACAAAGACATAGAATAAATCTGCTAACCAGACAAAAAAATTATTTAAAAACAAACCTTAATAATAATACGGAAGACTTAGTTACACAATTAAACGAATCATTCTACTTCAGTTAAAACTTTTTTTCACATAGTATCATGCATATTTTGAGTATTAAATTGAATTTTTTTCTTTCAAAAATATTTTAATTGTTACATAACAATGTTAAATATATTCTAAGATATTCGACTTTTTTCATAATTTTATTATCATAAATTAATTGACACTGATAGTTTTAAGAAATAGCAAGGATGATTAACAACATGAAAATATAACATACCAACAATATATGATTAATTTACGAGATTAAAGGCGACCCAATATCTTTGAATGTGTTGTTTTAACACAACTTATTTACATGTTGCTAGGTCGTGTTAGTTCAATGACTCATTTGTTAAATTTAATGTTTAATAATCGTTTATGTATCATACGAATGAAACTGTTATATATTAATATCATTCAGACATTTTTTTATACAAAAAACAAACAATATTATTTCATTCAGATTCAGACATTTACGCCTCAGATTCAGATGTGCGAGTCAGATTCAAAGCCTCTTAATAAACAAACAGCACCTTAGTTACACATTAAACCGAATCATCTAATTCAGTTAAAACTTTTTTCACAATCAAATTCAAAATGTGTGCAAAGCACAAAATCTGAAACTCTTTTCCACCATCATAAATACTGGGTAAGCTTTCAATCGAAAAATAAAGGAACTTTGACTACAGTTTATAATAAAGTTTTAAAAAACAAGATTTTAATGTTTTATATCAGGGTTTTGATAACATGTTCAGTACATGTGCACATTGGGTACATGCTTTAACATATTAGCAAAACCCTTTAAACAAACATTTAAGAGTATTTGTCTAAATCACAAAGACAGAATTAATCTGCTACCAAAAAAATTATTTAAAACAAACCTTAATAATAATACGGATAGTCTTAGTTACACATTAAACCGAATCATCTAATTCAGTTAAAACTTTTTTCACAATCAAATTCAAAATGTGTGCAAAGCACAAAATCTGAAACTGTTTTCCACCATCATAAATACTGGGTAAGCTTTCAATCGAAAAATAAAGGAACTTTGACTACAGTTTATAATAAAGTTTTAAAAAACAAGATTTTAATACTTTTTTCACAATCAAATTCAAAATGTGTGCAAAGCACAAAATCTGAAACTGTTTTCCACCATCATAAATACTGGGTAAGCTTTCAATCGAAAAATAAAGGAACTTTGACTACAGTTTATAATAAAGTTTTAAAAAACAAGATTTTAATGTTTTATATCAGGGTTTTGATAACATGTTCAGTACATGTGCACATTGGGTACATGCTTTAACATATTAGCAAAACCCTTTAAACAAACATTTAAGAGTATTTGTCTAAATCACAAAGACAGAATTAATCTGCTACCAAAAAAATTATTTAAAACAAACCTTAATAATAATACGGATAGTCTTAGTTACATGCACTATATACCGAATCATCTAATGACAGTAACTTTTTGTCACACAATCAATTCAAAATGTGTGCAACGCACAAATCTTGAAAACTGTTTCCCCCAGCATAAATACAGGGTAAAAAGCTTTCAATCGAAAAATAAAAGAACTTTGACTACAGTTTATAATAAAGTTTTAAAAAACAAGATTTTAATGTTTTATAAACCTTAATAATAATACGGAAAAAATAAGTAAATCTAGAGCTAAGTAGATAAATTAAATATATAAATAAATAAAAAGGAATGCTATAAACACAAAAGAATTTTCAAATATCATTTGTCATGAAATAAAGTGTTAGTGGAGAAAGAATGTAATAATTGGTCTAAATGTTTTGCCACATCATTGTGTGGGAGTGAGTTTGTAAACATTGTGTGGTTCTAGCAATTCTCATAAATAAATATCGTGATCCAGCCATGTGTCCAGTGTGACAACAAAAAAATATCACACAGACGAGTAAAGCCAGATAACAAAAATCAATATAGCAAACGAAGAAATTGCCTCAAAACATCATTACCTATTACTAGGAGTTTAGGGACAGAGTGCGTTTGCAAATTAAATTAACTTTTTTATAAAAAAAAATATATACCAAATATATAAGGGCCTGAAAAATCATTAATAAAAGTCATAATCAGGCGAGTGATACTGGTTGAGTATTAAATATCGCAAGTTTGAGTAAAATAGAACTTGACCGAATCGATTTAACTTAATCCAATCAAGAAGCTGCCTTGCTTTCAAAACATATATACTAAACCATCTTCCTTTTAATAAAAGAATGAAAAACATAAAGAGTGATGGAGAAAAAATAATGGGATAAAATCTGCTGAATAGTAGAGAGCGACATGAGATTGATGATGAGGGGGTGTGAGTATGATGCTATTTGAAGGGGATTTTAGGGTTTCTAAATGATTTTTTTAGGGTAACTTTATGAGGCCCAATAGGCAGTCCAATTTAGTTAGCAACAAGACTTTCTTTTGCTCATCTTGTGAAGTAGGGGTGTTGATCGGTTCGGTTATCGGGTTATTCGGTTTGTTCGGTTCGGTTAGTTTGGTTAAAAGTTTTTTTAAGGTCAACTCATATACTGACCCAAATCGAATTCAAATTCGGTTTTCATTTCGGTTCGGTTAAATCCTAGTTTGGTTCGGTTCGGTTTTCGGGTTTACCCGAATTACACAATTTATTAATATATATATATATATATATATATATATATATATATATATATATAAATATTAATTTTTTTATATATAAAATTTTATTGATCTTTTTATATATATAAATATATAAAAAATATATATATTTATATGAATTCGGTTTTCGGTTTAGACTGTCAAACCCATATCCAACCCGAGAACCGAATTCGTAGTTCGGTTTTGGCAAATTCGGTTTGGTTATTAGTTCGGTTCGGTTGTTTTCGGTTCGGTTTCGGTTTCGGTTTTCTATTTTTTCGGTTATTTCGGTTTTTTTTCTCACCCCTATTGTGAAGCTCGTTATTGGGCCCAGTGTTGTTTCAAGGTAGAGATGGGCAAAAAAACCGGGTTCCAAACCGGTTTCCGGGTTGAAACCGAAAACCGAACCGGTCAACCCCGGTTTTGACCAAACCGGTTCCGGTTTTTGGCCAAACCGGCGGTTTGGAACCGGTTTGGCTTTCCACCGAAAAACCCGGTTTGACCACCGGTTTTTTGAACCGGTTTGGAACCGAACCCGATTTTCTTATCCTATCTTGAGACAATGGAGGACCCGGGAATCACCCTTTTTCTGATTTTCTTATCCTATCTAGCTTTTCTTGAGGATAACTGGATAGGATCAATGATTTTCTTGTGCTATAAATAAGGGTGTTGTATTACATTGTAAATCACAACTTACATTACATACAATCCTTCTTAAGCAAAAAAAAAACCTATCCACCTCAATGGCAAGTGAATCCGCCTCAACTACCACCGGTGTTGGTTCAACAAGTGCACTGACAATTCGTGAAATCATACCAACCAATCGAACCCCCGAAGTTTGGAAAGACTTCAACATGTGCATTATGACCAACGGTCAGAAAAAAGCTCAATGCAAGTATTGCTTTCATTTCTTCTCGGAGGGTTCCAACACGACGTTGAAGAATCATATAACTCATCCGCATTGTGAAGTATTAAAGGCGCAGCAGAATCAGAATCCGGAAGCGGGGCAAACGTCGATGGGACGAGATGGGCAAATTTTCATGTACAATCCGGATTATCTTCGTGAACAATTCGCGGGTTTGGTGATTCAACGAGGGTTACCATTCAACCACTTTGACCACGAGCAGACAACGAGGGTGTTCCAGAACACTATGCAACCAAGATACACTCATGTAAGTCGTTCTACTCTCAAACGTGATGCAATGAAATTATGGGTAGCGGCTAAACAAGCAACAATTGATGGTTTTGCTAACTTAAATACTAGGGTCAACCTAACAACGGATGTATGGTCCGCTCCTTCCGTCATAATTTGCCCGTGTTCTTAGCATGTTGTTTACTCGCTACATTGGAGAAGAACCTAGTACTTTGTCAAATGATGAAGCATGTCAAATCTATTCGTAGAGAATTTCGTCTCCTCACACGGTACAAACTTTAAAGTGAATATGTTGTAGAAAAGACTTTGTCAATTAATAGGTTTATGCAAAGAAAAAATTCTGTCAATTACTTTAGGATAACTGAGCAACAACCACAACCGCCATGGAAAAACTAATATTAAATACAACGCCACCAATGACAGGTAAGTTTTAACATAGTCGTTGAGTGTTTGGCACACAATCATTAACATTGGTTGTGCTAAGCAGGTTTAAAGGTCCCCAGAATTAAGCAAATGAAAAGTACATTTCAAACAAATGTTAAACAGAATGTATTTTTAAACTGGTGATAAAATCCGAAAACCTATATTAAGAGGAATCCAGTAGGATGCAGATAAACCATGTTTTTATTCACCAAATTGGGGACGTTGATACACTATGGAACTCCACTATTTAAATGTCAACAAGTCGGTTTGAAACAGAAAACACACGTGCAGTATTTTCATGACATTTTAGTCAATAAGCGAATAGAGAAAGGAAGGTATAAAAAATTTTTCCTGGTGGAATGATATTGTGGTTATGAAATGAAACGTAAACCCATTACTTTTAAGTGTTTTCAAAATGCTATCTGCGTTATTTTATCGGGGTTTACAACACAACATCTCCATTGGTACTCAACAGATTTTTTTCATTAGTTGCAGAAATATCTAATAAAGAACTTGAGGGGGGGGGGGGAGGTTGTTGTACAAGAATGGGTTTTATAGACCAATAGAAGAAAAAAACGTATGAAAGTATTTTAAAAACATTCCAACCGAAGAATTACTTGTTCACGCTATTAAAATTCAATGTTTTTAATGTATCCGGGGTAGACTATCTTATCGAGAATATAAGTAGAAGGACTTTAGGCAGTAGGTTCAGATGATGGTTATTGCAACTAGGTCATTGGATTGGTTTCATATCTTTACCAAGGTTGTATAATATGTATTATACACAATATGGTACGCTAGCCATACTCAATCAGACAAGTGGTGGGGGCTCTTCATCGGGGGTGAGTCGTGAATCCTTATGCTCGTTGGCTACACATACATTGACTGTTTCTACAGACACTCATCGCCTAAACACCTATGCCACGCGAGTAACAGTGAATGGCGCTACCTACAATCATAGCTTCTCGAGCGCGCGCGGCACTACACAAAACTCTCATTACGGCGAGATAAATATATTACGTCTCAACACCATAATCTACATCACCCACGTGCAAAACTTTCTGCAACTTTTGATGTATGGTGGGTTATTGGAAAGCAAAGAAAATAGTTACCTGGCTTCTATCCCTATAAATGTCCATGGAAATATTAAGTGTCAAAGCGCTCTCGTAGCTTCTGATTCTGCAATTCAACAAGTGGTAGTTTGTATGACAATCCTAAGAAAACAAGACTAACTCCGGAGTCTTTATAGAGATGGTACAATTTGCTTGAATGATCACTTAGAACGCTCAGGAGCGAGTAAACAAAGACACATCTCCTCTTGAACTACCCTAGACGTTGAAGAATGTGTCTTAATGTCGAGGTGCATACAAAATGAAGCCCCTCAAACATACCGATCAATGAAAATTACGTTAGATTCTAGTAGTTGACGCTCTTCAGGAGAACCACGGTCATGAATATATGATGACATCGAGCGAAGATGACCAATACCGGAGAATAGCATGGATGGGTCTAACGCACAATGAGGATTACTAACTAGTAAGTGTTGTATTTTAAATGTTGTATTTCTTCATAAGTTGTGTTGTATTCCTTTATGTTGTATTTCTTTATATGTTGTGTATTGTCGTTATATGTAATATATGGATTTTTATTAAATAAAGTGGAAAGGTTATACAGAATATAAGAATAACACCAACAAAAAATCATAAAAAAAAAGATAACAAAGAACCGGTATTTACCGGTTAACCGGAACCGAACGGTTTACTACCGGAAAACCGGTTTTTCACCTCCAACCACGGTAAGAAAACCGTTATTCAAACCGGTTAGGGTTTATTCGCCAACAGGTTATTGTCCTCCTTGTTGACCGAAACTGGTTCCTGTTTGACCCAAACCGAACCGATCTGGTTAACCGGTTTGCGCACGACTATTTCAAGGTATATTACATTGTTGAAGTTGTATTTAAAAATTTGCGATAACGAGTCGGCAGGCTGCCTGCGCGTTGCTGCGGGGGCTAATTTATTTTTGAAACTTATTTTGCTTAAACAGTAGTATGTTTTCGTTTTTTTTGGTATATTTAGCTTATGTTATTTTCTTTGTATATTTAGGTTATGTTATAAAGTATATGAACCCAAATTGTTTTTTATATGTTTGGCCCATGTTATAGTATGAGTTGCTGGACTTGAGAAACAATTTTGGTCCAATTGAAACCTAATGTTTTTTGTCTGCTAGCGTAATGCTAATTGAGTATATGTATAATGTATATGGAGTTTATTTTTCTTATATAGGTTGTTCATTTACTAAAACAAACTTTTATTGTTTTTATTTATAACATTGGTACAGTGTGATGTCGTGGGGGTAGTGATATTGTTAGAAATTTGGTGTGTTTGTGAGTGGGTTATAATCAAACTATCCTGATATAATCTCTGAATCGTGTATAGATCACTTTCAGATTGAAGTATTTCAATCCTATATGCCTCGGGTATCACAAAATCCTCAATTGGATAATTCAGAGAATCACACTTTGTCTCTAAGACACGAGAGATCAAAGCAATACACAGAAAGTTGTTATTGTTTGTTATATTGTGGAAGAGATCAATACTGGTGTATATTTAACCCAACCAAAAGTCGGTTAAAAACAGTTAACGGGAAGAGACACAACTGTTGATAAAATGATGTGTCTTTTGGGTGGGAAAACTATTTTTAGTAGAAACCGGACATTACCAGAATCCTAAAAACCGTTTAAAAAACAGTGAGCGGGACCCTAGCAAGGGGCGTTGCCCCTTGACCCCCGCGTCTTTGTCGTGGCGGCATCAAACTAGCTAGAACGAGCGTGCACTCCACACCTCCTAACTCGACTGGAAGTTATACTTGACTACGCCCATTGATCTCAAGTAAATCACAAGTACGCAAAATATAAGTGATGACACTAAAATCGCCAACATTCCTCCCCCGTTTTAGTGTAATCCTTGATCTACTAAAATTAGACAAAACAAACCAAACTCATGCATAAATGAAAATGTCTTAGAGATTGAATTTTCACATAGTATATTACGCATTCCAAATATTCGAGAATCAGGGTGTCTTACGGATTGAACCCATCAACTCGTTTGAATACTCGAAGATAATATACACATAAGTTTCTACAAGTTTCTAATGTACATATACTTGACTCTATTATAAAGCCTTGTGTCCATATCCTTCATGAGCATATAAAAAGCCAAGTCCTAGCTTCTTGATGCGGCGACACTCCATGCTCACATAGGTAGTTCTTTTAGTCTTGCACCTGCAATGCAATTTATCAAAAGAACTATTAAGAAGATAAACTTTAACCTAACCCATTGCAGTCTGAACACATACCTTAGGATGATACAATGTGTTCCAATCTTTAATTGTAAGCTTTCCTCATTGAATTCAGCTCCTAACGTCGTATTAAAAGGGAATTGGGTGTCTCACAGTTAGAGATTTAAATGGACTTTAATCCCATCCCGATAGCCGACTTGTGCACTAAGTCTTTGGCTAATCCCTTAGTCAAGTGATCTGCCAAGTTTTGTTGAGAACGAACAAAATCCACATAAATCATTCCATTCATAATTAACTCACGAACCATGTTGTGTCTAACACCTAAGTGTCTAGACTTTCCATTGTAAATTTGGCTAAGACCCTTGTTCTCACGCTTAATTCTTATTCCAAGAATCACATCCGCCTCCCCCATGTCTTTCATAGAGAAATTTGAGGACAAAAATTCTTTGGTTTTATCAACTTGGTTTTGGTCAGTACCAAAAATCAACATGTCATCAAGATATAAGCAAATGATGACTCCTTTACCAGATTCATCGAATTTGCAGTATACACACTTGTCTGATTGATTCAACACAAATCCATTTGACAAAACAACCTCATCAAACTTATGATGCCACTGTTTAGGTGTTTATTTGAGTCCATACAAAGATTTAATTAACTTACACACTTTATGCTCATTACCTGGCATAACAAATCCTTCTGGTTGCTTCTTATATATCTCCTCTTCCAAATCACCATTTAAAATGTTGTTTTGACATCCATTTGATGGATTACTAAATTGTGAGTAGCTGCCAAAGATATCAACAATCTAATAGTGGAGATACGAGCAACTGGTGCATACGTATCAAAGTAATCGATCCCTTCTTTTTGTCTAAAGCCTTGGATTGCCAACCGAGCTTAAAATTTGTCGATAGTACCATCAACTTTCATCTTCTTTGAACCCTAAAGGTTTACAAATAGGTGGTAGGTCAGATAAGACTCATGTGTTATTTTTCATTATTGATCCTATTTCATCATCAACTGCTTTTTTCCAAAAAGAAACATCTCGGGATTTCATAGCCTTCTCAAAGTCTTTGGATCCACTTCTATACTTTAACATGTAAGAATATTGAGAAGCAATCTTCATCTCGTTGATACCTCAACAATATAGTGAAAATCAGAGCCATATGAATTAGCTACCCAAGCTTTTAAGTACTTCTCTAAGGTTCAAGGAATCGCAGTGATGTTTCACCTGGTAGGTCCCTCCACCTTTTGAGTTCCATTAGAGAGCTAGATACTATGGTATGTTCCTTTGGGTCCTAGAGTATTGAAGAGAATCTATTCTCCATTAAATATGCCTCTCTTGATTCTATAACCGATTAAAACCAATACAAATCAGTAGTTCAAATAACATAGAACCTATATGCTTTGGAATGCTCAGCATATCCAATGAAGATGCAATCAATACCCTTCTCACCTAAATTTTTCTTTTTAGGTTCTGGAAGTCTAACGACAGCCCGACAACCCTAAACTCGCAAATAAGACAAGTTATGTCGTTTTTTATACCAAAGTTCATATGGAGTAATCTTGTTATTTTTGTTAGGAACCCAATTTAGCAAATAACAAGCCGTTAACATGGCCTCTCCCCAAAATCCTTCACTCAATCCCGAATATGATAACATAGAATTAACCATTTCCTTTAAAGCTCTATTCTTTCTTTCGGACACACCATTTTGTTGTGGTGTATAAGGAGCCGTTGTTTGATGAATAATGCCTACAGATTGGAAATAACTAGGATCATAATACTCACCACCTTTATCTGTGCGTAAAGTTTTAATTAAACTATTTTGTTGTAACTCTACTTCAGTTTTATAGATTTTAAATTTATCTAAGGCTTCATCTTTAGCATGCAATAGATAAACATAACAAAATCTAGAGGCATCAACTATATAAGTAACAACATATTTCTTGTTTCCTATAGATGGGGTTGCATGGAAATCACATAAGTCACTATGTATCAATTCTAGCAAAGCAGAATTCCTTTTTATATCTTTAAAAGGTTGTCTAGTGATCTTAGTCAACATGCGAGTATTACATTTTTCCATGTTCTTGTCAAATAAAGGTATTAAACTATCTTTAGACACATCATGCAAACGTTGATAATGAACGTGTCCTAAACGAGCATGCCATAGTTTAGAATCAACAACATGAGAATAAGCCATATAGACAGAATTAATACTACTAGGAACTTTATTAAGATTTAACATAAACATGTCATTATTATAGTATCCGAAACCAATAAATACATCATGTCTTGATAAGATATACTTATCAGATTCATAGACTTGCTTGTAGCCACACTTATTCAACACGGGGCCAAACATAAGGTTCTTCCTAAGCCCTGATACATACACAACATTAAATAAAGTAATTGTTTTTCCAGAATTAAATTCTATTACAACATTTCCACGTCCAAGTATTGGTTTGGTTGACTCGTCGCCCATATGAAGAACGAATCTATCTTCTATCGGATGAAAGGTATCAAACCAACAACGATCCTTACATGCATGACAAGTTGCATTCGAGTCGATCCACCAAGTAATTTCATCATCCTGTACATAACATATTTCATAAATATGATACATAATTTTTAACAGGAATTATAATATGGTTAGAAATCAGACCTTGTTGTGGACTTGGGTCCTCAAACCCTTGTCCCGATCCAGAAGTGCTTACACAATTGTTCTTCTTAACCCGACAATCCTTCTTGAAATAACCAGGTTTTCCACACTTCCAACACGCCATCTTAGACTTTTTGTTGGAATCATTCTTTTTCTCATGGAATTTCCTTTTGTTACCCTTGGAGTTTTTGTTGTTTTTCTTGTGCTTATCATCTTCAACCATATTCACAGAAGATGATCCAACAATATCTTTACCCTTGCCTTTCCCACTTTCTTCCATCCTAAGAGTTTCCTCTATGCGGAAGTGGCTTTCAAGTTATACGAGAGACAACTCATCCTTGTTGTGTTTTAACATGTGTTTGAAATCCTTCCATGATGATGGAAGTTTGTCTATGATACTAGACACCAAGATAGACTCGTCCATGAACAAACCATGTTGAGTGTATTGTCTCAGAATTCAAAGGAGTTCGTGATATTGTTTCATCACAGACCTTGAATCAACCATTCTGTAATTGTTAAAATTACTGACAAGAAACTTCTTACTAGAAGTATCTTCTGCCATGTATTTGGCTTCAAGTTGATCTCATAACTCCTTTATCGATTCCACGTTTTGGTATACGTCAAATAAAACATCCGACATACCGTTCAAGATGTGCCCTCGACATATGTAATCGTCGTTGTCCCACTTGTATCGTTTCCTTGTCTGTTCCAACGTCTCCTCTTCAACAAACTCTGGCCTGGGGGTACTCAGAACATACGCAACCTTCAAAGTTGTGAGAAGGAAGTGCATCTTCTTCTGCCAACGCCTAAAGTCACTGCCCTCGAACTTGTCCAACTTTCCAAACTTCGTCGTCATATCTTTCACAGAATCCGCCATGATTAAAACCACCAAATACTTCAATCTTTGTTAGAAATTCGGTGTGTTTGTGAGTGGGTTATAATCGATCTGTCCTGGTATATTCTCTGAATCGTGTATAGATCACTTTCAGATTGAAGTATTTCGACCCTATATGCCTCGGGTATTATGAAATCCTCAATTGGATAATTCAGAGAATCGAATCACACTTTGTCTCTAAGGCACGAGAGATCAAAGCAATACACAGAAAGTTGTTATTGTTTGTTATATTGTGGAAGAGATCAATACTGGTGTATATTTAACCCAACCAAAAGCGGGACCCCCGCAAGGGGGCGCGACCCCCTTGACCCTCGCGTCTTTGTTGTGGAGACATCAGGCTAGCTAGAACGAGCGTGCACTCTGCACCTCCTAACTCGACCGGAAGCTATACTTAACTAAGCACATTGATCTCAAGTAAATCACAAGTACACAAAATATAAGTGATGACACTAAAATCACCAACACATATGAGAATAATGGTTACCTCGTCACTTTTTCGTATAAAGCCACAATATATCACAACACAAAAAACATCTCTCTTTCTCATATAACAGTGGTGTCATGGGCAAAATTGATGGCACGGGTCCACATATAACTCACTAAAATACAAATACAACACAATAAAAAATGCCCACCACGTGAGCTTTTTGGCGCGAGACACTAACAAACCGAAGCTCGGTATAGTGCTCGCGCCACCTTACCAGCCCATTGTAAGTTAAATTTATCCGTACCCTTTTTATTTTCATATTTGGACCCTTTTTTATTTTATTTTTTTATTTTTCTTTCGGTTTATTCTAAGAATAACTAGTGGATGTGACCTTATAGTTTTATCGCTAAATCGCTAATGTAAGTTTATGTTAATCTATCAACACATGTCTTTAGTCTTGGTTCATATCCTGTAAATGCCATCTCAGTTAACTCAATAGTTTACTTCTGTTCAAGACTAGAACCTGGTTTCTATTTTGCAAACATGTATCCAACTGTCAACTGATAAAAATAGTGACATAAATAACATGATTATAAACCCAAAAAAAGTTAATGGAACTATGGAACTATCTTACATATAGGATGCTGAACCTGAAGGGAGTCATGCCAAGGGCCGAAATGACATTTTGAGTTCAACAAAACACGTAGTTTAGTGGATTGTGAATTCAAAACCGTACAATTTACTATGTTTGCTTCCAGTACTAGTTTATGCAATCCATAATGAACTGAAATTACAATTACGCCAATTGAAAATCTTTAAGAACAGAAAAACTAAGAAGATATGGATCGAGCTGGCTACATTTCTTATTAGCTTTCAAAACTATTTTACAGAGACAGTCTTTCATCATCAAACTAGCCTAACACACTTTGGCATGTGATAGCACATTGTCGGAGTACGGTTTATACTCCTGTTATGGTATGTTGAAAGTCCTCGTTTCGGCTGCCATTTTATGCTAGCAGTAACTTCTCTACTTTTGTGTACCCGACGGCTTCTTGTAAGAAAGACACGGTCTCTTTGTCAGCAACTCAGAAGATCCAAAGCACAAGAGCACATGCTAGCTGTTACATAGGCAGTACAATATGATATGAATTGGCTTTCTTAACATCAACTAACTATGAAAGAACACACACATAAGACCTTTAACCGAGTGTATCATTAGCATAAATGAGAAACAAAATAAATTTTTACAAACATGAACAACAACTTATTTGAGAAATTTTATATAACAACTTATGGTTGACATATCTTAAGCTTCACCTGTTATCAAGAACTATGACCATGCAATGCATAGGGCGCATTATCAACTTTGCTGGGATTGCCCAAAACCATATCGGCAACCATTTCAGCAGTTCCCAAAGCCTGTCAAGAACCACAAAGAAATTAGAAGAACTAGGCGCAAATAAAAATGGATGTAAATCTGTTAAAACTTCAAGTGGTGAGATCATAAAAATAGCCAATTGCTCAAAATAAGGGCATTCTTTTCTATTATCAACTTATTAAAATGACCAAAATCACTTTCTTTCAAATGGATTTTTAGTTTTCCATTTTCAAACAAGAACAATGGTTTATTATATATAGGTCAAGTCTGATGGTACCAAAAGTCGATCACGCATATAAGTGGAAAGTACCCCTTTCAAGAACAGCTGCATATACTATATTAATTTGTACAAGTGAGGAAAGCTTATAGACGTTTTTAACCTTGCATGATAGTTTGTACAAATAAATATCGAGTTCTTAAGAGTACTGAAACTATACCAAAGTCAATCCTTCTCCCTCATGGCCTGCAGCAACGAAAACATTTGACAATCCAGGAACAGGTCCAATCATAGGCTTACCACCAGGCACTGATATATCAGATTATCATATCAGTTTAAGATATTCAAACTCATGGTAAGGCCAAATAATTTTAGTCGTCTGCAAATTTATAGTGTAGACTTACTGAAAGGTCTCAGCCCAACTCTGACTTTTCTACTTTTCTCTAAATCTGTTAGTGACAACTCTTTTAGAGAAGGAAAGAACTCCCCTGCACGTTCCCATATATTATTGATGATCTGCTCGTTTATTTCTGTGTTGAATCCAACAAATTGTCTGCTGCTTCCTGCAATTAATGTAGTTATGATAAGATAGTAGAATTTTAATAATTATACAGCCGGAAATGATATCAGAAATTCATTTGAAGGGTCATGAGGGAACTTTAAATATTAGACTTACCAAGAATGAGATTTCCCAAAGTATCCATTGTGGCAGTCATTGAGATAGATGAAGTCTCGGCATCAAAGTTTTTGGGTTTGAAAGTTGAATCTTGATGACCAACGTACCCTGCCTCCATCAGACCATGATTTAATTTGAAGAAATTGAAATTCTCTATAACCAGCAGATGGCCCTGTTTGCAAAGAATAAGAAAACACATTAGATGTCTCTTTTCAACATTTTAGGTATCAGTGATCGTGATATAGACAACCCAATTCAGACCCGTCAACTATATCCAATCAAAATTATAGCAAAACTTTGCCATAGAGACAGAAAATGCATGGTACATGCGAGCATATCTTTAACTCGGAGTTTCATTCTAACCTTTCGAGGCTTTACAGGGATATCCAATTCAATATCTGAATCCCTAATCAGGTCTTGCATTAAAGACCCTGTCCAACATCCACTGGAAATTATTATGGCCTTCTTGCTAGACAACAAGTTTTTTGAAGTCTGAACAGCTTCAACCTTCCCATTACCAGATCTAAAAGAACATTTATCAATCTATAACAGATACATCGCTATTTGTAAAATATATATATATTTCAGTAAATCATTTAGCATGTTACCTCAACAACCCAGTCACTGGTTGATTATAATACTCTGCATATCTTCCTTCGGTTGCATACTTCCTGTTCTCCTGTATGACATCCAATCATCCATTAGGTAACTAAACTCCAGCAAGTAAGCATCTAAAGCAATATTGGCCAAATGAAAATTACGAGTACCTTTTCTATATACGCAACTGAACGCCGAGCATCCATTTGGTAGTCATCTGGGCAAAAGGCGGCCCCACCTTCTTCATCAATCACAAGTGCAGGTTCCACCTCCAGTAAGTCAGTGCTAGACAAGAGCTCTGCCCTGAGGCCAGCTTTAGATAGTTGGTATACCTTCTCTTTCAGTGTTTCCATTTCCTGTGAGGTTTTACCAACCAACAAGCTTCCTGTTTATACGAATAGGAAACAATTAGTAACTACGCCATTCAAGTACATTTTTCCTCGAAAAGAAAATACGACTGATAAACATATGTTTTGATAAACTCGATATACATACAGCAACAACATACGATGTAGGGTGTACCTGTCTTCTTCCAGCCAAGAACTTCTTGAGGATCCATTCCTTGATGCTCAATATCTTGTGCAAACTTCTCCCATAACTGACGGCTTCTCATTGCTAAATCCCATTTCTCACTACCCGGAACCTTATGTACCATCCATATATAGCCCTGTCCTAACATCAGTGCAAAAGCAAGTAAACATAAAGGTGAGATGATCGCATAATCAATTATATAATTTAGCAAAAAAACTGTAGCTAAAACATAGTAGTTATTCCAACATGCTCATAAATCATGGTTGTTTAATTCGCTAAGTGGTATTCGAGCCGTCGGCTACCTTGTAGCAAGTAATCAGCCTAGGCTGGGATTACTCGGATTTATATATAAATTTCACAAGACCCTAGAAACATTAACACAATTGTTCAAATACTTCAAACAGACTTTTGACCAAACTGATTTTTTTGTCGATTTGGCTCAACTTGCCCTGGTCGCTGACCTTGTAGCGCGTAGTCGTCAATTACTTAGCCTTGCAAATTTGTACTCCAAGTTTTACAACACAGATGTAAATTCACAACATCAATTTTTCTATAAAATCCCTTACCACAGCCACCACAGGCAGAGCTGGAAATATTCTTGCCTAATGTAAATAAAATTAGTAATATTGCTATATAAAGACCATCACACCTCACAAAAATGCATATGTCACCAGCAATACTTTTTCTACCGTCTGTAAGTAGTTACATACTTACTTTTAGTAGTAGGGACTAGGGATAGGGATGTTTGTTACTACCTTATATAGCCGGCTTATGGCTTAATCGGTTTTGAGCTTATGTTTCACAAGCTCACCTTTAGTGGCTTATTTTGAAACTTTTTTGCTTATAGAAGTTCATTATACCATAATAAACTTACATAAGCTGAAAAGTTTGAAAATAAGCGACAAAAAATGAGCTTACGATATATAAGCCCAAAACCAAAAAAGTCATCAGCCGAAACAATAGCTTATAAGTTAGGCTTATGAGCTTATGTGCAAATTGAAAAGCCAATAAGCTCAATTTTTGTGGCTTATAAGCTTATCAACTTGAACTTATATCATATTTAAGTTCACAAACCCTGGTTAATAAGCTCATAACTTCATAAGCCACAAAAAAATAAGCTTACCGGGTTTTCAAATTCATATAAGCTCATAAGCCCGACATATAAGCCAACACAAACACCCCTAGGACTAGATTTTTTTTTGGAACAGCTCCATTTATAAAAAAATCAAAGTTTTTTACAAAAATACTTTTTACGCATGGGTATCACTTGAACCCCTGGGACCGCCCTGGTTCCGTTAGTTAGTTAGTTAGGTGCACGTGCATAACTAATAGTGGATGAACTAAATTCGAAAGTTAGGAATTGGCGCATCTAACCTAAGCATTAATATGAATTGAGATGAATAGCGGAAAAAGTTAAGGAAGAAAAAAAATGAGTGTAATTGACAATGCACCTGCACCAGTAGCACCAGAACACGGAACATGAGCATCAACAACCGCAACTGACAAATCCGAGCCAATCAACAAGTGCCTAGCAATACTCAACCCAATTATCCCAGCACCAACAACAACCACATCGTACGCATCATTAACAGCTGACGACATCCTTAATTTTCTTCTCAGTGACCAGCTTCTTGTTCGTGTTGAAATGACGGAAACACGACCGAATAAGTGAGTGTTGGTGATTGAGTGGGAAGAAGGGTTAGGTGAGATTGGAAGGCAAAGTAATGATGCCATTTTAAATAAGTGGTGATTGGTAATTGTTTATTCAGGTGGTATTGACTTTATGCTGATGAGGAAGATGCTTTTCTCATGCCTACCAAAGTAAGAGCATCTGGAATGAGTACAAATTTCACACCTATACGTGGAAACAAATATAAATACTAGTATGGAAAGAAAAAGTGAAATTTCATGTATATCCAATTAAACTTCAAAAATTACATATTTTTTTAAAATATAAGTTTTTAATGCATAATGGACAATGAAATTGAAGCATGTTTGGAGAAATATGTAAATATAAGTTTTTTTTGGAGATACACATAAATGCCAAAAAGAAAAAAAAGAAAAAATTTAATAAAATGTGCCACATATGCATGTGAAAGTTTTTATGTAAGTTGGGAGTAGATATATCATTACTCACAACGAAAACCCTTTAACACTTTTCACTATTTTACAAAGTCTTTTTAAATGGTTTTTACCAAGCTTTTTAGTAAGACTTGGTAAACATCAAATCTTTTGTAAAAGCTTTATTCAATAGAGTGGGTTGTAATAAATGCATTAAATGCATCAAGTCATGAAAGACTTGATGCATTGCTCATGCTTTAACGTTTATTCATATTTTAGTGGGTGTTTGTTTGGTGGAAATGGAAATAACTCATAGTTTTTTTTACACTGTGTTTTTGAGTTAGAGTAATAAAGAAAAAAAAAGAAAATGAAAATGAAATAGAACATGTTGTGTTCTGGAGTAATACTTAAGAAATAAAAGAAAAAGAAATAAAAGGAAAGGAAATAAAAAAAAACTTTTTAATGTTATTTTGATAAAGAAATGAAAAAAAACTTAGTGTTATTTTGATTATTATTAAAGTAAAGTGTTTTCTCTTAATTTTAGAAGAAAAATGCTTACTTTACTTTTCTTTAATGAAAAAACTTAAAAACACTAGTGTCCAACAATCGAAGGCTTTTAAACTTGTTTTGTGCGGCACTTTTGATTCAAAGTAATGGAATACTTCTGTATCATAAAAAGTATTCGTCTTTTTTGTTTATTTTTAAATAATTAAATAATAACTATGGTTGATTTCTCTACTTTACTTTTCTAATAAAAACATACATTAATTATTTATTCTTAATTTTTATATTAACTATGAAGTTAAAAATAACTTTATATCAGTTTAAATTAACATTAAATACACATATCATAATTTATACATTTTTGTTTGTGAACTCTTTTTGAAATGAAAGAAATACGAGTATATTATTAAGAAACACGCTTATTTTCGTTAAACGAAGTTTGTAACCCGCGCGTCGTCGCGGAACTCGTGAGACTAATTTTGTAACGGACCGATAACCCCAGGTACTATTTGTCAGTCGTTGAGACTAACTTTGCAACGAACAATAACCTCATGGACTATTTTCATAAGTTTCATAAAAATATATATTAAACTTCAACATTTTTTATAAAGATCGTACTGTATGTCTATGAAGTTATACAATATTAGGCTGTTTGGTTTGCAATCGATCTTTTAACTGACTTTTTTTACGAAAGAATAGATATATATATATATATATATATATATATATATATATATGTAATATATATATATATTATATTTATCCATATATATATATATATATATATATATATATATACGTTTTATATTTAATAAATAAAGTTTATTATATAAAAAAGACGTAAATAGGTAAAAGTTTAAGGTTGTTTTAGTAACTTTTTTGTATACTTTGAGGGTGCGTTTTGTATATATATATATATATATAGTGTGAGGTTCTTTTCAGAACCAAATAAAAAGCGAGAACTGCGAGAACCAATCTGAGCCATTGAATTAGTGGATCAATGGACATGATTAAAAGTGGCATATTTGTAATTAAACAAAATATGATGTATTATATTGTGTAGTGTGAGAGGGCATTTTAGAGACTTTACTGAACGAATATTGGAACCACAAAACATAATTTCTCAGATCCCTCTCTCATTTCCCACTGAAACCTCTCTTTCAACCCTAATCCTAAACTGAGCCGTCACTACCGCACGCCTTTTTTGCTTGGTAAAATAAATTGATCTGCATTATACCAATCTAACTGTGTGATATCTAAGTCTATTACAGAAAACATCAAGATCAGTTGTCCCGAATTAAGGTTTGATTTTTAGTTTATTTGAATCTTTTTTTTCTTTGAGATTGTAATGATATAAGATATATGGTTGGAAAAAAACATTTATCTATTAGTTTGTGCGGTTAAATGTGTCTCGGTCTGACCTCCTGTTCTCTTTTTTCTTTTTGATTGCTTCTCTTTGTTTAATATATTTTGTTATAGCGTAAAACAAATTGTGTTGTAGGTTTTATTAGTTTTAAATTTAAGTTTGGTTGTTGCTTCATGATTTAACATATAATTATTAACATATGAGATTAAAATAAATTTACTGAAAGGTGTTGTATCGTCACTTGTCGCAAAGTTTCGTAACTTTAATAGAATATCAGTTGATAATAGTAACCATGGGTGATTATACATGTGCATAATCGTATGAAATATAGTTTAATAGATTATTAGTTGTTGTAACGTGTCAAACCTCTTAGTATAGACAACTTTTAATTTCTTTTATTAATGTGAATGGGTGTAGTTTAATATTGTACATTATTATTGTTTCGGAATAGGTACCTATATGTTACATGTACATCCGTGATTTGGATCAAGTATAAGGAGGATATTCTCATGCCTACTCACATGGGAGATTAGTACCTCCAACTATTAGTCACTTTGACTTTTTGTTGTTATATCGTTTGACTTTAAGATGAGAACTTGATTAAAAATTGAGACATGAGCCAATGGTGGTTTTATGATCATAATTTTGCTTCTTAATATTTTGGTTTTTCTTATCATGGTGCATAGGTCATAGTTATAATGTGAATCAATAGCATTAAAGAGTGCATATGTGTTTGAGGGTAGATACAAAATAATGAAATAGGTTTGCACATGTGTTATAAGTTTAACATAATATAAATTCAATAGAGGGAGTGTGCAATGTGTTTTAAGGTTTATATAATATCAATGGAGGTGTGTGCGTATGTGTTTTAAGGTTGATATAAAATTATGGAATGATATATTTTTGTTTTATGTTTGATATGTAACTAGGTTTATGGTTGATATAAAAAAGTGCATTTGTGTTTTATGTTTGATATCCCATGACATTTACAAACTTTCTTATTTTATGTTGTAGGAGTTTATCTTATGTTATTTAATTATGTTTTATCAGATTGGTTAGAATCATCAAGACGGAAAGAGTGACAAGTAGCACATGTGTTTGAGGCTTATACGCAATGCCTATGCATGCATGCTCGAAACTGGAAAAGTGAGTTTGTTAACTGTTTTGTAAGTAGCTCAATTTCTGTCTATTTAACTTTTATTCTATTTAACATATCACTGTTTTAATGTATGCTCTAATAACATACATTGCAGTAGTTTACATATGTCCAATATGTATATCACTAATGGTTTTATATTCGTGCACATGTGTTTTGGATCAATGCATCCGACAAAGATTATGACGTTGGATACGGGTAATAGTTGCGCTTTTCTTATTGTATCTACTTGTGTAGTCATAAATTTTGAGCCTCAATATTCGTTTTCTTTTTCTTATCAGTATAATGAACTTATCTTAGCTTTATATTTTTTGTAAAGTGTAGTGGGTGCTTCTTCTGTAAATTACTCAAGTGAAAAGACATATATTGATGATCATGCATTTGTGCATAAGCATACATGAAGCCGATATCGTAGATGTTGATGATAAAGCACCTATGCTCAAATGCACAAATGCATACATGAAAAAGAAATGTTGAAGCACGTGTGGGCATCTGAAGTTCTAAAGTGGTTGTAAAAAATAGCAATTAAGTATTGTGTATGTATATAAATAATATATGTACATCACCAGATTTGATTTAATTTTGCGTTAATGTTTTGCGGTGTGCGCATATGCATACAATATATTAATGTCGATTTTTTTACATGTATATGGTACATGTAAAATATTTTTGTTTGTCATTTCATGCACTTGTATAAATATTTATGACTAAAACACACTAAATGCTTAAGCAATTAAACACTGAAAATATAAGTTAATTTGCATTATAAGAAAAAAACACACATGCATCTTAACTTTTGAATACATACATGGAAAGCTAATTATTTAAAAAAAAACTCAAAATAAAATTCCTAAAATTTAGGAAATAAAAAAACGGTTTTTATTAAAAAAATACAAAAAGAAAACTTAAAATGTAATTTTACTATTATGCCCTTTTGAATTAAATAATAAAAATAAATATTTAGAAAATTTTGATTGGTTGAGGCTGGTTCTCGCAGTTCTGTACATTTATTTGGTTCTGAAAAGAACCTCACCCTATATATATATATATATATATATATATATATATAGTCTTTTAGATAAGAGACGTGTGACAAAAGTACAATACTTTTCTTTTATCCCTTTCCCCTATCATAAATAAATATTTTTCACCTTCTCTAACATTTATTATTTCAATCTTTATTTTTTACTCTACACATTAACATATATACTCAACTAGCTAAAAGACCCG
>BQNB010035071.1:9665-51137 GCA_026074375.1 Tanacetum coccineum
CATCTAAATGTTTCAAACTACTCATCTCATCATTCTATTGAAGTGAACACATCTCTGCAAGAGAGCCACATAAGTACCTAATACATACTTGTATGTTTTGTTAATGATCTTCTTTCTTATACCCTTTCTTTAAAATCGAGTCTCTGGGTTAGGTTAGTACTTGGTTCAACTATCTATCTTTCATTCAATCGAGTTATAAGGGAAGTTTTGTATATGAGGGATCAAGCCTAGATCATTGGGGATCTAGTTGAGATTTGGTAAGCTTCGAAAGGGAAGTCTTTGTAGTTATAAGATAAGTTGAATTATGGGTTCTTAGGGGTGGAGTCCGAGGACGAAATACCGTAGGTAGTAACTCTTATTTGTGAGCTTCAAACTTTGTGCATATCGGTAGAGTTACATTATAATACGATTTATAGTCCACCATAAAGATTATACTAGAATAGTATATGTGTCGTGGAATTGCAACTGGACGTAGGAAAGGACTAAACCCTCTTCCCTAACCAGTATATATCGTGGTCTCTCTCTCTCTCTCTCTCTCTCTCTCTCTCTCTCTTTATCTTCATCTACTTATTGTTTCTTTGCTAAGTAGATCATCACAACACTCAGTTCTTTCGAGACTTGAAGTTTTATAAACTTCAAAGAAGTTAAGAAAATCGTATTCACCCCC
Organism: Tanacetum coccineum; assembly: GCA_026074375.1. Taxonomy (NCBI): domain Eukaryota; kingdom Viridiplantae; phylum Streptophyta; class Magnoliopsida; order Asterales; family Asteraceae; genus Tanacetum; species Tanacetum coccineum. Next base: position 10,333 of record BQNB010035071.1, read on the forward strand.
CTTTACGGTAAAACTTCAAAGAAGTTAAGAAAATCGTATTCACCCCCCTTTACGGTTCTACCGTAGTGACCTTATTTTTTTTAATTGTATAACTTTTGTGTGGGACTATAGTTTTGGTACATATGGAGTAACATAATTAGCTAGTGAGACCTTTAATGCGATAGTGAGGGCATTGATGGAAGTTTGGTGATAGTCGCGTATGCCTTGGGTTGTTCACCAATGTTAAGATGTATTATTATCAACAAGTTCATCCAATAATGATCTTTTAGGAGCGAAAGCATGCATATTCAACTCTATTAAAGTTTTATTGCTTTTCTAATTATTTAATACCATTAAATCTTTCCTTCCATAGATCAACCCAATCATATGTACGTACCATTCTTACTTTGTTAAAAAGATTAAAGTCACCAAAGAAGATACACGAATGACTTCCTCAATTGATATTTCGGCGATTAGAAAGGCCCAATGTGCATAAGGTCCAATTACCATTCTCGTGGTCAGGGCCGGCCCTGGCTATAGGTGGTGCGGGCGATGGCCTAGGGCATCAAACGAGTAGGAGGCATCGTTTTTAAGGTGCTGGGAATACGTTTTATTTGATATTTTCGTGATTCAATGTTCATGATATTTTTCTCATCCATGGATGAAAATGATGTGAAGAATAAGACCAATGAGAGAGAAACAAATGCATAAAAAGTAGTAGAAGTCTTTGACTCTTTGGCAAAATGTCATCACTATTTTGAAAAATAACTTGTCGGCTACCTTGTTTTTCATTTCTATATTTATATTATTATAATTGATTTTTTTATAAGATTCTATGATATTGTTTTAACTTATTCTCTTATTTCTTTTTTAGTAATATCTTTAAAGAAAAATAATTCTTTTAATTAAATCACCATGTAGTTGTGATAAATAGTTTTAAAAAAATTCATAAGTTACAACGTACAACTACTTAGATTCACATTTTTCTTTTTCTTTTCATATTCTTATTGATTTCAATTTCATTTTCTACATGTGAAATGCTTGGAGTTATGTTTTAGGTTTATAAAACCTTTGACATATAAGCATGTGATAACTTGTTAACTCATGTTGATTTGTGCATAAAATATTTTATAAAATTAATCGTTTAACTAGACAATCACTAAATGTTTTTTGTTTATCCAGTGTTGCAAAAATCGGTCTCGGCAGCCGATTAATTGGCGCCTAGGCGCTAGGCGAAGATTCACCGCCCGAATTTTCACTAAACAACTTTATTAATTGGTTTGCTAAAAAACAGGTCCACATACCTATTAATCAGATAAAAAATCGGCCAAATCGGGCATAAATCAGTCAAACCGGACAAAAATCGGCTAAACTGGCCAACTTGGTTACGGATAGAAATCGACAAAATTAGGCATAAATCCATCAAATTGGACATAAATCGGCTAAATTGAGAATATAGTTTAAATTTTTTCTAATTTTATATATAAAAAATTCAATCCGATTAATCATGCCTAACCGATTAATCGTTAGGCGATACCTGACCACGTGGCTAGCGCCAGGCGATTTTTGCAACATTGTGTTTATCATATTTTTTCTTCCTATTTTACGTATTAAATTTTTAATAATGTCTATTATGTGTATCATGAAAAATATTAAGTGACATAACACAACTTAATTGCCGGTTAATCTGTTATTGTTATTCATAATATATCTCTAATGACACAATGCAATCAATATTTGATCGTCTCATTTTGGGGCAAAAAAAATTCTCATCCAAGTCAGCAAAAAGCTCAGGACTGGGCTTGCTCGCGGTAGGAAATATGCACTAATAAAAGCCTATTCCGGTGGCGATTGGAAAGGCTCAAAGTTGAAGCGCATATGTATGAATACACACTAATGAAATCCTAGTCCGCTAGCCAAGTTAAACTTTTGCATCATATTAATAAAACTAGGTCGTTCAATAAAAAAGTTAATAAGATTAGGTTATAAGATGGTATAATAGGCTGCACGTAAATACATATGGACTTTAATTTTTTTCATATTCAAGCAAAAGTTATTTTCTTTTCATGGTATTATATAAGACTTCATTAGCCAATTGAAATGACGTCGTTTTGATTTGGCCCAAAATTTAGGCTCCCAATTAGCCTCGACCTGAGGTTAATTTTTTTTATACTGACTCTTTCACACACATACACATACACGCATGCTAGATTCTTCTAAAATACGCACACACATACATGCAGTCAAATCAGATCATTAAAGGGCGAGTGTATTGATTTTTGGGGGTTCCTTTGGTGCTTGAAAGGTTTAATAGTATTTAATCAAGAGGAAAAAAAGTTAAGGCTTCACTATGGGGTTTTTTGGTGCCGACTTATGTGTATCGAAACAGGTATACATATTGTGGGCTATAATTCTTTAGTTCAATTACTCTATGTGTTTCTATTGTTCATTTTTTATGTGAGTTTAAAGTTGTTGGGAGGAGGGTTGTACAAGATAATCCAAAATTATCTACCAAGTTTTAGCATGGAACTTTTGACTTGCTAGATGATTTTGTGATTTTGGTGTGCATTTGTCATCTGTGGCTATTCAAAGATGAAGTTGTATAGAGGCTAAAGAGAGTGATGTTATTTACTTGTTTATTTATTAAGACAATGATGATAAATGTTTGCATCTATGTTTTTTTATGGGTATAATTTACTAGTGTCGGTACCTTGATAGAGTAACCTGACTTTGATTACGGTTGCACCCAAGACCGGTATTTGGTTTTGCCTTTATATTTGTAGACCTAATGTAACAACCGTGACTTGAGCAGGTTAGTCAAACCATTAATGTTGACTTATGTGTCTGTTGCAATGTACGGTTTATGTGATTTTATGTGTTATACGTGTTTATATGAGTTTATGTGGGATATGTGAGGTATTGATAATCAATCTATTGAGTGTGATCATCTCAATGAGATTGGAATGGTGGTGAAATTGGTTGAGTTCATTTCGTTCACTTTTGAGTGACAAGGAAATGATTATTGAGATTTTAGAATTTTGTGATTAATGTGTAAGTATTTATACGTATGCGTATTTTTGTGTTGGTAATTTAAGATAAGTTTAGGTTTTAGAGGTTAAGTTAAGAAAAATGAGTTATTTGATGGAGAAATTTTATTTTAATCACTTATTGTGATAATGGAATTGATTTAGTATTTTGAGAGAATTGTTTTGGGTTAATAAGTGGTTGTCTAGGTGATAAATTAAAATGAGAAGCGTGTCATTTGTGAAAGAAATGAGTTTGTTAAAATATGAGAGTTTTTGGTAAACTTTCCATATATAGAAAGTGAATTTGGAAATGAAAAGTTATTTTTAGAAAGTAGTTTTCAAGCAAAACGGCTTAACAAATTAGCTTAGGTTTTTATAAAACTTAAGGTATAAAGATAATTAATTAATTAATAAAAGAAAAGAAAAAAAAATATTTTTTTTGGGCATGAATAGTAAATCCGAATTTTGGTAAATAAAAATAAAAATAAAAATAAAAAGGAATCCTAATTGATATCTAATACTAATTAGGAATTATCTAGTAAATATTAGGAGCCTATAAATACAAAAAATAAATCCCAAACCCACACCCTTTTTAGTTCGACCGGTTCCAAAAGAGGAGAAAGAAGAGAAAAATTTTAGGGATCTTTTCAAGGTAAGTTTTCTAGTTTATGTTCAATCCTAATTATAATCTTTCAATTCTAGTAACTTAATTATGATGGATTAGAGTTAAATTAGGTTTTATTAATTAGGGTTTCATGTTTTCTGTAAATTAATGTAATTAAACTAATTAGGATTGATTAGGGTTTAATTAGAAGCATGATGGTGTAATCGGTTAGGGTTAATTTGCGTTAAATCATGATTTCAGTTTGAGCAGAATTTTGGGTCGTGTTGCTCAGATGATATCTCATGATTGGCAACGAATTTTTTTATGAATCTTATGAGTTTTGATAAGTTCAGAGAGTCTATTTTCTAAAAAATCCGGCCTCGAACGATTTTGAGTTCGGGAAGGCCTTCAAAAGCCTTTCGCAAGAAAAGTTGTCTAACCAGTAAATACGGGTCAGATTTGGGTCTAATTTCGGGAAGTAAAACCCCAACTTAAAATTTGAATTGGACTTAGCCCTTCTACAGAAGTTAATTCTTATGTGTCTATTAAAGATCCCCCAAAGGAAATTAATTAATTCGAAGCCTAAGTATGCTTTTTAGGGTCATACTTTTTAGTGCGCAATCAGACCCGAATTGAGACTGTTTTGGAGTTTGATTTTCTTAGGAGCACTTAGGTATGCAATTAATGATTGGGAGTCACATGTTAGACAGTAGACACATAAGGAAGCATGTGAGATTTTTGGTTTGAATTATGAGGATGTTAAAGTGGTGCGTTTAGGTCGCATAAGTAGGTGTAAAATTCTAGTTAAAAACATAAACTGTGAAGTGTAACATTTAAGTGTAAATAGTAAATGTAAGATGTGGTAAAGTTTCAAAACAAGTATAGGACTATGATAGATAACATAGGAATCCATCATAGTTGAGGTTACATCATATTGGGTTGAATGCCTAATTGATGGTAACTTATTGTGTGTTTATGTTGTTTAGATTGTTCGTGAATTTCTGTGAAGTATTTGTGGATTTTGGAAGCTAGCATCAGGTGAGTGTCATAGCCCCTATCTTTTCTAAGATTTTTCATTGGGGTGGAAACGATGCTTGAGTATGTGATGTTTTATTACTGTGATATTTGATGGTTGAGCTTAAAAATGCATGTGCTATGTGGCTATTACTTGCTATGTGTTGAATTGAATTGACAAGTGGAGCCGGGTTGGCTTGGATCGTGGGATCGTTCCTTCCCCACTTGGGTTGAGCCGAGCTATTTTTGAGTTGAGCTATTTTGTTTGAGCTATATTGATTTGAATTGTGTTGAATTGTGTTGAATTAAGCTGATTGATTTGTAGTATGTGATAATTCATGATATGCCATGCAACTATTTTGATATTATAAGACTTGTATGGATGGTAATCCTTATCATTCATATTTGGTCCTTGGTTTTTTTTTGTTAGATGTTATCATGACACGTTGTGTCTTTGCATTTATTACACTATTTAGTATTCCTCTATAAAGATACCATGTGCTATGTTAATATCTTTCATGTTATGCCTCGCGTTTCCGCCTTGGCGGGGTGTGACAGATTGGTATTCAGAGCCAAGGTTATAGAGAATTAGGTGGTTGAACCTAGACTATAACCTAGGAGTCCTGGAAGTAGATGCATTTAGGGCGTAAGTGTTTGTGTACGTATATAATGTATGTTCCCGCTATCTATAAGCTTAAAATTCTCTCTATTTTTGATTTACTACTATATAATATGAAATATATACTTTTTCATTATGGGGATCTAATAGTATATACCCCTTTGTTATTCTTTTAGTCATGTTTTCCCCTACCCTTAGGAGATATCGTTGGGAGATTGTTTACCTCAATGGACCCTCGAAGTTAGGTAACTTTTAAAAGATAAAAGTCAAACCCAAGCGAGGCCCAACATAAGTTTATTTCGTTTCCTACCTCGATGCGTTGCTATAATCGAGGATTGCTTTTATATTTTGGGTCGCGATGTGACTTCTGTTTCGTTTAGTCGATTGGGATTTTATGGTTCGTTAGATGGATTATTATGTCTGAGTTATATTTGCATTATTATTAAGTGCTATGTGGTAGATGTGTGTTATCATTGAGATGTGTGGTCTTGGAAGTAAGTACACGTGTGCAAAAGGTGCAATTATAATTATGGTCGCGAACATAATTATAAAGGCAACACACACGTGGACTTGTGACTTTGATTGCATTGATCATTGTTGCTTGTATGTATTATATAAGGATGTAAGTTTGGATAGTTATGTAAATGGTAGTGTAGATGTGATGTGAGATCCTGTTGAGGATGGTTGTGTGGTCCGAGAAGTCCTCTCTTAACCGATTTGGCAATTATATTAGGTGGGTTGCATAGATGGTAAGGTTCCCTTTCATCTATCGTTTGTAGATACATCGGATACCTGTTGGTGTGGTTGTCACGATTCTTAAGTTGGTTCGTTAGCTCGTTGATTCGTTGAGATATCCAACGCTCGTGTTGGTATTCTAGGGTGTTATCATAGAACTGGTGTTCTACGTTCTCCGTTCGACGTTTTGATTGTTTTCCTTTTGTCTAAGGGTGACGATACTTTTTGGTTTGGTTCTAAGACCTTTGGTATGGATGAGTTTTATGGTTTGTTTGGTTTGCAAGAGTTCTTGTCGTGTTCGTTTTCAAGTAAATTAATATTATGGTATTGGAATTCTTAAGGTATTTTGGGAGTCTATTTTGCTATCATGACGTCTCGTGTTACGAGTCATAAATTCCTTTTCAAAGTAATTTTGTTGTAGTCGATATCATATTATTTAGGTGTTAAAAAAAATTAAAAATAAATTATATAAATAAAATGCAACACGTTTTTTTTTTCAAAATCTTATTTGATTCTTTTATGAAAACCATAAATTAAAATAAGTTTATGAAAATCTTTATTTAAATTTATTTTTACACTTAATTATTTGCATTAATTAAAACTAAGGTGATTCTATTGTTTAAAATGATTGGTATACAGTTTATGAGGTGAAAGCTTCCTTGGGTAAAAACGGTTTTGGTACAAAGGTTCTTAATTTCTTTTATAATTAATGGTGGTGGTACGTGGTATTATCGTTGAGTGTTTTTCTTGCATCGTTGATGCGTTTGTTAGGTCGGAGGTTCGTTCTTCTTATCGACGTTTACATTCAGTTGATTTTTTTTCTTTTTGGAATCGTGTGATTTTTGGGTCCATACCAATTGGTGCATGTGAAGTTTGAAATTTCCCATGGCGTGGTGCTAGAGTTGGTGTTAGGATGTATCTTCTGGGTGGTGCGATTGATGGTAGCGAAGCGAATGGAATTATTCACGATACCAAGTTGGAATTAGAGAGTTCTCGTTTTACTTGATTTAGTACCTCTTAGTTATGAGAGTGTTGATGTAGTCGTAGGAGAGAATTGGTTGTTGAGACATAAGGCTGAGATGGTATGCCACGAGAAGGTAGTTAAAATGCCTTGGTAATTTGGAGAGTGCTTAAGGTTCGGGGAGAAAACGAACTAAAGAGGATACGAGGTCTCGTAGGAGTACCAAGGAAGATGAGTTGAGATTATGTTGATATTTTTGTAGTATGTGAGCCCTCTAAAGTGTTCTTTAAAGGGAATTAGTAGGTATTACCCTCGGTAGTAGATAGGATTTCGTATGGAATTAGTTCAAGGAGTGACGCACCGATTTGTGAGAGCTCATGCGTTGACGTCTTTTAGAAAGGGAAGAGGTGTGAATGATTGCAGAATTGCAAGGTGAGGGTTGTTCGAATGGTAACTTGTTGTGGAAGCGTTTGTATTGCTTGGTAGGAAGAAAAAGTGGGTAGTTGGATTGTGCAGAGTTTATCTTGAGAAAAGTGAGAATAGAAAATTCGTATGTGTGGTCAAACTGGAGGGTCACGAGGATGACGTAGCTAAGAGACTATTTTTAAGATGAGTAATGGATACGTTGAAGTTTACGGTAATGCCTTTGGGTTAACCAATGCACAGCGGTTTTATGGAGTTAATTAAGCCAGGTGTGCATGGACGTATATAGACAAGCTAGTTTAACGTTATATATCACAAACGATATTTTAAACCGACCGCAGTTAGGAGGAGTACGAGTCGCACGTAAAGATGTTGTGGAGTCACTGAAGGAGAGAAGATGTACGTAAAGTTTTCCACAACGATGAAGCGGAGCAAAGAGGAAAGCTATATAGTTATGGAAGAATCGAATGGGGTAATCGAGCCGATCTTGGCATTGCGAAAGGAGCAGACGATTTCGTAGTATATTATGACGCGCGAAGCAAGGATTTGGAAGCATGCTTGGAAAAGGGAGAAGGTGATTGCTTGTACGTCGCGACAACTGAAGGTTCTTATGAAGGATTGCATGGCTAACGTGGTAGGTTTTGCCTTATAATGCTAGAGCGCATTAAGTGAACGTAGACATGTTGAGTAAATCTATACGGATCCATGAATGTCTCCAACACACTTTCAATCGAACGGATTGATCATGAGGCAAAGATGATGGATGGATGTTTATTTAGTGAGTTGATTTCTGAAGGCCAAGTGCATATGGGAAAGGAATAGTATAGTGTTGTACCGTGGTGTGAAGCCAAGAATGAGTTTGAGTTAGATGTACGACGATTTCGATCTAGGTTTGAGAAAGGATGTTGGTGGCATAAGATAAGATGTTCCAAAGCAAAGAATCGTCAACATAAGATGTTGCGAGGCTTGGACCAACGAGTGTAAAGAGATGTGAGAGTGGTCATATGGTTAAGACAAGGTGTCGCCCTCATTGGGAGGAGATGTAAGGACCTTGGCATTGAAGAGGCGTATACGACAAAGTCATTCTATCCTCCTGGAGCGGATACCAAATGTTGTGTGGGTTTAGGTTATCTAATCGATGGCTGAGTATGAAGAAGGATATAGCTAGTTGCGGTAGTAAGTATTTAGCGTATTCGGAAGAGGAAGTTGAGTATCAAGGATCTCCAGGATTGTTGCTACAACCTGAGTTACCCGAGTAAAAGTGGAAAATGATAACTAAGGATATTGTTGTTAGGTTACCAAGTGTGAGTAGTGGATACGATGCGATTTAGGTGTAGTTAATGGACTGCCTAATTCACCCCATTCCTAGCTATGCTTAGGACAAGTATGGTAGATTTTAGAGGTAATTAGAATACTCACTTTCATAAGATGAGATTTTCCCTAAGGTGGGGATTTTCATTCGAGTATGGATGTGCTTCATTTGAAAGATGGTATGAAAGGATGTAGGTTACCGTTTTAGGCCGTAATGGATGTGAGTGAGTTGAATGGATCGAATTTGGTACAAGAAACAACCAACAAGATAGTGGTAATACAGGAAAGGCTTGAGGACAAGCCAATATATCGAAAGAGTTAGCTTTGGTAGTAGTAAGAAATTTTGAATTATGCTGGTAGGTTATGGGTGTTGAAGGTCCTACCTCGGAGAGGTGTAAGTATGTTTGGACAAGAAAGACAATGTTTAGACCGAGTTCATGTAGGACCATTTAAGTCCTTGGATGGATTCGGGCCTATAGTTCGATTGAGAATTTCTGTCTTATGAGTGAACTATCAGGAAATTGGATTGGGAGGTGTGAAAGTTTGAGTAAACCTGATTTGCATGATTCTTCTGATACGTTGAGCTTTGAAACATCTTATATCTTATTTCAAGACAGTTATGTTTGATGAGTTGCTATCGAGGTTAGATATAAACACGTTTGTTACAACAACTTAAGGGTTTTGAGAGTTTTTCTCGATGACTAGCGAGGTTCATGTTAGTGGGATGGCTTCTTTTCGTTTGGGGGTTGTTGTGTTGAAATTGCACCCTTGTGGGGGTAAGCAAAGTCAATTAGCAGTTGGATTCGATTGTGAAGTTAGTAGAGAGTAAGGTTGACAAGAATCTTAGGTTTTGTTTAAGGAACCTATAGGAATTGTGGACGAGAGGTCATGAGTAAAAAAGCAGTATAGTATGATAGCAGTAGTGAAAGTTCATTGGGTTGGAAGCTTGGTACTGAGCCTTATTGGGATGCAGGATTAATGTGGTCTAAGTGTCCTCAGTTGTTTGTCGTTGTGATAACTAATGCTCGAGTAGTTAAATCTCGGAACGAGTTTCCTCCAAGGTGGGGGATAAGTAGCCAGTTGTGGACAACGTGGTTTGAGCAGGTTGGTCAACGTAAGTGTATGACCTAAATATCTGTTCTATAAATATGGTTTATGGGTATGTGTGTTTCTATGTGTTCTATGTGTGTTTTTGGTATTTGAGAATACACCTATAAGTGTGAGGTCTCATTGTGGTGTGATTATGATGGAGTTTTGCTATGGGGGTTGCCATTTCATTCACTTTTGAGGACCATGTAAATGAACTGTGAATTTTGAAGCATTTATGTATTTTGTGTGTATGTATTTATGTTTTGCGTAAGTATTTACGCTTATTCCATATTATTAGTGTTTTAGAGTTTGGGAAGATGAAATGTAGTTTCAGAAATATGAAGAAATTAAAATTTCTATTTTTGGAACGTTAGGGTTAATAGAAGTGAAAAAAGTTATTTATTCTGTAAAGTCTTAGTCAAATTGCGTTTATAGCGAAAAGTATGAAGCAAACAATGCTAAGGTTTTTATAAAAATTAAGCGTAAATGCAAGTTAATTAGTTAGTAATAATTAATTAAAAAAATATAAAAAATATATATATACTATATAGTGGGGGGTTCGGGCCGATCCCAAAAAGAAAAGGAAAAAAAGAAAGGAAATCCAAGCCTAATTAACTAGAACTCTAATTAGGTATTTACTTAGGATTATTCTAGAGGCTTTAAATACAAAATAAAATCCCATAAAAAAAAAAAATTAAAAAAAAATCCCTCTTCTCATATACTGTTCGACGAATCCAACAGAAAAAGAAGAAGAGAATAATTTAGGTTTTGATCTTTGTGAATGAAACAAGCTTTAGGTATGTTAATTAATCTTTTGTTAGTTATTAATCATTAAAAAACATGTAATAATTATTATGATGGAATTAGGGATTTTATAAATCTGTAAATTATGTTATTACTCATGTCTAATGATTAGGCGTTAATTGTAAATTGTAGGTTTAATTAGGATCATATGGGTGTATTCGTTAGGGTTTAGATCGCGTTAGAATTTGATTTAGATTGGGGCAGAATTTAGGGCTGTGTTGTTTGGATGATATCTCAATGATGGTAATAGCTTTTGTCAAGTTTCCAGTGCCTATAATGTAGCTCAGAGAGTCTAGTTTCCAGAACATCCAGCCTCGAAGGTTTTTGAGGTCGGGAAGTCATTCAAACGTTGGTTGCAAGAAAAGTTATCAAAGCAGTAAATACGGGTCAGATTCAGGTCAGATTACAAGGTATAAAACCCCCACTTAAATTAGAATTTAGCTTAGCCCTTCTACTGGAGTTTAGTTCTATGTGTCTATTAGAAATCCCCCAAAGGAGAGCTTCTGATATGGAGTCTAAGTATGGTTTTTAGGTACAAACTTTTTAGTGTGCAAACAGATCCGATATGGGACTGTTTTGAAGTTTGATTTTTTAGGAGTACTTGTGCATGTAAATGGCTCTTGGGAATCATGAGGTAGTTAATATACTCATAAATGAACATAGGTTATTTTTTGTTCGAATTATGGAGATCAGTAAGTAGAGGTTTTGAGTACGTTAGGTCACGTTAAAATTCTGCAGTTTTGAACAAATTGTGACTAACTAGTAAAACTTGTTAACAAAGTGGTTAAAGTTGGGTATAGTGTCGGGGATACCCATAGGGTTAATAGAACACCTTATACATCCATCATATGATTGTTACATGTGCATTAAGCTTTTGGCTTAATAGCGTGTAACACGAGTTATTTTGTTGTTTAGATTTGTGCTAGTTGTTTATGAAGCTTTTTGTTGGAATCTTTTGGAAAGCTAAGCAAAGGTGAGTTTCATAGCCCCTTTTTCTCATGTTATTTTGGGGTGAGAATGATGCTTGTTGTCATGTTAAAATGTTTTTTAAGCTTGTTGTAGTTATGTGTATTGGATCGTGGGCACGTTCCATCCCGTTGCGTTATGATATGATATGTTTGGCATTATGGATCCCAATATGCAAAATGAGGTTTGGCGGTGATAAGACTGCGTGAGCTAATATGAGGCCATGTAGCGCACATATGAATTTGGTATGATTGTGGATCGTGGGCACGTTCCGTCCCGTTGTTGTTAATTGTTGTCATGAATTGTTTTGGTAATTGCAGCAGCTAATTGAAAGTTTATTTTGGATATTGTTGTATGTCGTAAACCTATGATTCTCGCTCAACTTTATGTTGACGTTTTAAGCATCATTTTCAGGTAAGCTTAATGGTGCTAAGATAGAGCGAAGTGGCTAGAAGAGACCGTAGGATGCTTGGAGTTTATTTATGTTTTCTGTTTGAATAAATGCGTTAGCATGAATTGTTTGGATTATGTTTTGCATGTCATTTATTGACGAGACCTCTTTCTCATTAATAAAGACACCATTAGGTTTTGGGTATTGTTATGACACTTTGTGTCTTTGCTTTACTTTAGTTTTCATTTTAGTATTCTCTATATAGACACCATGTGTTGTGATGATATCCATTCTTGTTACACCTCGCGTTTCCACCTTGGCGGGGTGTGACATCAAACAAGAAGAATGACAAAGAATTTGGAAGAACATGGTTTGTTTAGTTCAGTTCAGCAAAGAACAAACCATAAAGACTTTCAAAATTGCTTTTTTGCTTGCTTTTTATCACAAGAAGAACCCAAAAAGGTAATTGCATTAAAGGATCCAAGCTGGATAGAGGCTATGCAGGAAGAGCTTCTACAATTAAAATTATAAGAAGTTTGGACCTTGGTGGATTTACCAAATGGCAAAAGGGCCATAGGCACTAAATGGGTCTTCAGGAATAAAAAGGATAAAAGAGGAATTGTGATTAAAAATAAAGCAAGATTGGTTGCTCAAGGGTACACACAAGAAGAAGGGATTGACTATGAAGAGGTCTTTGCCCTTGTTGCCAGAATTGAAGTAATTAGGCTATTCTTAGCCTATGCCTCATTTAAAGACTTTATGGTATACCAGATGGATGTCAATAGTGCTTTTCTTTATGGTAAGATTGAAGAAAGATAGACAAGAATTTATTTATCAGAAGGGACAAAGGTGATATTCTGTTAGTTCGAGTATATGTAGATGATATCATTTTTAGCTCTACAAAGAAGTCATTATGTAAGTTTGAGTGGTTTAAGATGTGCGTGGTATATGCGCTTATATGTGAATTATGATTGAAATGGATAATATTGGAAGTAAGTACACGTGTGAAAGGAGACACTTATAATTATGGTGGCCAACATAATTATAAAGGCATCACACACGTAGACTTGTGACCATGATTGCATTTATTTGTGTTTGAATGTAAAGTGGTAGTGTAATATGTTTTTTTTTATTAATATGTGTATTCATGATAAGGATGATGGTATGGGTAGAGAATTATTCTCTTACCCAATTGGATGATATGTTAAGTTGAGTTGTATAGATAGTAAGTTTCCCTTCTATCTAGTATTTGCGGGATACCTAGTATTGCTATTATAGAGGTTGCTCGTTTGCTCGGTTGTTTGTTCGGATTTCCTAAGTCTAAGCTTAGCATCCCTTCATCGTACTTTGTTAGTAAGGATACCTGATTTTCCTATTCGACGTCTCGATGTATATTGGTTGTTCGGAATCTGCTTTTTCGGATATAGCCGCGTTTCGTTAGTTCTTTCATTGCATTGATTACTCGTATGAGTATCAAAGGTTTCTTTTAAGCACTAATTGTTCCTAACATATTAGTGTGGATCATTACTCCCTTCTTTGTATATCCCTTGGTTTTCGTAACCCGTTGGCGACGTGTTAGTATCGATGCTTTTAGGTTTGCTCTGTTGATCGTTATTTTGGATAAGACCTTACGTTTTCTTTTGGGTACGTAACGTCTTGCATGAGTTTTCTTGTACGAGTTCGTTTGATTTTATTTTGAGTATATGGTTCCTGGTATTTTCTTTCGTTTTCAAACAATAGAATTGTGTTAGAGTCTGTACGGTGTTTTACGATCCCTGTTGGTATTATGGTGTCATTTGTTTGAGTAACATATTTCATAATTGATGTCTAATTATAAAAACTCTTTGGAAGTATTGTGTTAGTGTTTGAGAAAAACTGTGTTTAAAATGATCTTTGTAAAAAGAATATGTTTAAATGGTCTATACAAATAGGATATGAAAATTTTTAAGTGGTTTAATAAATTTTATTTTATTATAAAAAGCTGGTTTAAAGTGATTTATAGTGGTAAGGTACGATACACCATTAGATAACCATATCTAGATTTTTTATGACAACCAGAATGATTTTTTCAAAGATTACATTTAAGACAATTTTATTATTATTTAAAATGATTTTTTTTACTTAAGTGACTTTCTTAATTTAAATTGATTTTTATAAAAACATTATTTAATTTGGTCTTTCGAGTAAAGTCGAAAATTAGTATAAGAATTTCCGTCTTTCGTATTGATATTTTTTTATGTGTTCATTTGTCGTGGTACGTCTGTTGATTTTCTTTCATTGCGTTTTCACTCGGTGCATATACGTATCCTTTCTTTCAAAGGATTCTTATGTCATTTGATCCACGTCTACTTGCATATGTGGAATCTCCTATATGCATTCTAGCCTTTGACTCGATATTCGTTTGTTATCCTATTCGATTGTTCGTAACCCTTGGAGTTCGTTGATACCGTTGAGTCGTGGAAGCTTTGATGTGCTTGTGGGAATGGACCAGTTGTCTAAGAGGAAGTTTGGGATAGTATGTCATGAGAAGTTGGTTAGGATACCGTTAGAATGTGATGAGATACTTCGGGTTCATAGTGAACGTACTCAAGGAGTCGTGAAAACCTTAATGAACACTAAGGCAGGTGAATCGAAATTGAGTGGTATTTCGATCGTACGAGACTTTATTGACGTATTTCCGGAAGACTTGTCAATGACCACTGCAATGACAAGTTGAGTTCCGCATAGACTTAGTTCCTGGAGCGACGCCAGTCGCGAAGTCTCCATATCGTCTAGCACCTTTGGAAATGCAAGAATTGTCTGAACAACTTTAAGAGTTGCAAGACGAAGGTTTCATACGACCTAGTCATTTTCCGTGAGGAGCACCAGTGTTGTTTGTTAAGAAGAGGAGCATGGAGTTCATTTGAAGTTAGAGTTGGAATTACTGAGGAAGGAGAAGTTGTATGCTAAGGTTACTAGTGTGAGGCAGTGAAGAATTGGGAAGTACCTACGACACCATCCGAGATATGATTATTCTTAGGATTGGCAGGTTACTTACCTACGTTTCATCGCAAACTTTTCTAAGATTGTTAAACCCCTTACTTCCCTAACTTAGAGGAATCAAAAGTATGAGTATGAAATTCGCTACCATCCAGGTAAGGCAAATGTGGTGACTGATGCGTTAAGTAGAAAGGAATGAATGAAACCTAGACGTGTTCGAGCAATGGCTATGATCATTCAGTATGGAGTAAGAGGAATGATATTGGCAGCCTAAAGTGAGGCGTTCAAGCAAGAGAACATACGCGCAGAAAGGCTTCATGGGTTAGATTGAAATATGGAAAAGAAGGAGGACGAGAGTTTGTACTTTATGGACAAATGGAAAAGAGGGCAGATGATGGTTAGTACTTTATGGATTAAATTGTATAGTGAGTATGAATATGAAATTCGCTACCATCCAGGTAAGGCAAATATGGTGACTGATGCGTTAAGTAGGAAGGAACGAGTGAAACCTAGACATGTTTGAGCGATGGCTATGACCATTTAGTATGGAGTAAGAGGAATGATATTGGCAGCCCAAAGTAAGGCGTTCAAGCAAGAGAACGTACGTACAGAAAGGCTTCATGGGTTACATTGACATATGGAAAAGTAGGAAGATGAGAGTTTGTACTTTATGGATCATATATGAGTTCTGTTAGTAGGGAATGATGAGGACGGTAGTAATGGACGAGGCTCATGCATCAAGGTACTTGGTACATCCGGGAGCGGATAAGACGTACTATAACCTTGGAGACATGTATTAGTAGCCATTTATAGAAAATATATAGTTACATGTGTTAGCAATTGTTGGATTTGTTTAAGAGGTGAAAGCTGCAATGTCAAAGACTTTTGGCTTGCTACAACAGCCTGAGATACTTTAGTGAAAATGAGATAGAACCACCATGAATTTTATCACTAAATTTCCAAGATCAAAGTAGTGAGTATGATGTGATTTGGGTGATGGTCGATAGACTGACCAAGTTTTAGCCTCTTTTTTAGTATACAGAAGATTTCAAGATGTAAAGTTGGCAAAGATTTATATTAGATGAGATAAATTGCATGGGATGGAATTCTAGTGATAATAATCAGATTAAGATGGTGATTTACCTCCGTGGTTTTGGCATACGCTGCTAAAGTGTTAGAGACACGATTGGATTTTGAGTTGGCTTAGCATCCTCAAGTAGGATATGAACAAAGTGAATGTATGAGTTAGACTTTGGAAGATATAATGAGGGCATGTGTTATCGATTTTGGTGGTAGTTATCAATTAAGCATTCGGTGTTCTTTGTTTGAAGCATTGTATGGAAGGAAGTGTAGGTCGCTGTTTTATGGGCTGAGATCTTGGGGAAAGTAGGTTGTTTGGACCGGAGTTGGGTTCAAGAGCGAATAATAAAAATTTGTGTTGATTTAAAGAGAAGATAAAGCGGCGAGAGCCGTAAAATGAGCTGTGGCTGATAATAGGCACAACGTTAGCGTTTGAGGTAGAAGATCGGTTGGGTTATGCTAAAAGTGTTCGCCTTGGAAAATGTGTTAATTCGCTTTTGGGAAAAAGGGTAGTTAGCACGAGGATGTATGCCATTTGAGATTCTTGAAAGAATCGAGCTCCTGTAGCGTATGGGTTGAGGATTTTGAGGAATTGTGTGGAGTACATGACACGTTTCATGTGTCAAACCTAAAGTAGTGATTGGCGGATGCTAGTCTACATGTATCATTAGATGAGATCGAGGTTGATAAAACTCTTTGTTTTGTTGAGGAGCCTGTTAAGAATAGTGACTGTGAAGTTATGAGGTTAAAATGTAGCAGGATGGTGATAGTTAAGGTCCGGTTTTGGCTAGAAGCGAGGTCTTTAAGACTTCAAAAGAGACGTTTTTAAAAGATAAGTTATCATTCATTATTTCATCAGAGTTTTTACAAACAGAGGTCCCAAAATCTACATGAAAACATAAAGTTTGAATGATAACAGTTTAGCCATCTTCAAGTCCGTGCCACTCCGTGCCATAAGATGTTCAGTTACCTGAGATAAACATGCTAAAAAGGTCAACACAATGGTTGAGTGAAATTCATAGGTTTATAATAAATAGTGTGAATACAAGTCATCATAAGAGTGGGTTACGTTGTTATACACCCATAAGTGTAATAATTGCAATGAGTACAATTATTATGGAAAACAGTATTATTGCGTCTAAGCTCATGGCACTCAAACTGACTAGTGTATATATCAATAATGATATATATAAAGATAATGGCCCCCGTGTAGGTAATTGCCATATACCTATAAGTTTCAAATATAGTGCATTTGGTTACCTATCCGGCTAACACAAACGGGATTCGTCAATCCCAATAGGCCTATTCATAATATTCGCGTTCACTCACAAGTAATTAATGGTCCGTGATGGTGGGATTTTTTTGGCATAAAGGGACTTAGACAATAGATGCAATAATATATCAGGATAGCATACATTTAGAAAACACTTGTATTCATGGTTTATAGCATGTATCCCCCTCACGGGTTTATGAAATAAAAGATTTAAAAGTAAGGCTATGAACTCACCTTAACAGTATAGGGAAATCTGATTGATGGCAAAAGTATATCAAGTGAAAGTAACGGCTTCGTCATGCAACCTGGGGTGATATGTCAAGTCTTAGTGTGATAGTTTATGTTTCAAAACTTCATAAAGTTTAACGTATATATTTGATTTATTAAATTATGGAAATATTGTATCGTTGTTCGGGCTATCATAATACAGAGGCCATGTAGTATCGTTTAAGGAGCCAGGGAACTTTAAATAATAAACCCAGTAAACTCATCAAAACAAAAACTCAAATGAAACCCTTCATATGAAATTCCTTAGTAACGTGATACGATAAGATTTTAAGTTTCTTCAAAAGTTAGTTGATGATAAATTTATGTTAAATATATAACGAAATAATGCGTCGATTTATGATTAATAACGATAAATGTGTCGGGTTTTAATAAAATCAAGTTTTATAATATTAATATATATTTTTATAATTTATATAAAAATATTATATATTATATTTTTAAGTTTGCATAATTGGCAATATATTCCCTTGGTTTATAAACTTTTACAACTTTAGTCCTTTATATATAAAGTATATATAATTTAAACCTTTAACTTTGAAACTTGGCAAAATAGGTCCTTATAGTTATAACTTTGGAATAATGACATTTTCAGCCCCTTTAGTTATAAATTTCAGAAAGTCACGATATATACCCCTATGCATGGAAATATTTGCAAAACAAGTCCAAATATTCATAATAAGGTATTTTTGAATTCTAAAAGAGTTTTATAGCTTATGGCTTATTAGAATAAGCTAAAATAAATTAGGATAAATAACTTTTACGAGTTTATAGCTTATTAAAAGAGCTTATGAGCTTAAAAACACAAAAATAGGTCGTTTAATTTATAAAATTCAACCCGATGTGTTTAAGCTTTTAAGACTTGATAAAAAGCTTATAGAAATGATAAATAAGCTTATAGGAATAGCTTATAACAACAGCTTATGAGTTTAGCTTGTAGATTTAAAGAAAACGAGTAATTAGGGTTTTAAGGTTTCGTTTGGTTTTAGAAAATTAACCACGCATGGTTTTGAGTTAAAAGCTTTTAACAAGAGTTCATACATGATTATAAGATACTTATTAAGGATTCAAAACAGAAAACGAGCTTATTGAACGAGACTTAGGCTTACTTGAGCTCAAAGTGGGTCGAAAATGGGTTTTGAGTTTCGTACGCCTAGTAACGACTTCAAGGGCTTCTTTTTCATGATTCTTGGCTGCTATTCTGAGCTTACAGACTTCACTTGATCCGTCTTGGTCTGAGTTAGAACTCCATTGTTGTACTTGATAAGTTTTGAGGTGTGATTTAAAATGTATGCATGTTTCGGCTATTTATAGGGTTGAAACACCCTTGGTGCCCAAGTTTTGGTATTTGATTAGTGTCAAGGCTAGTTTAAGATGACTAAGGGATGCTAGGTGGTGAGTAGGAAGAGCTAGAAGCTAGCTACGATGAGTTGTAGGGTGTTTGGAGGCCACGGCTAGAAAAAGAAAACAAGGAGTTGACAAAGCTACTTGGTGGCCAAGTATATTAGCAAGAAGGTGATGGAGGTGCTTGCTAGGCTGCTTGGTAACATAAGGGTGAGGTCATGGAGGTGCTTGGATGGGTGCTTGGTTTAAAAATGGGTAAAAATGGGTATCGGGTTGGTTTAGGGTTTGGTTTAGGGTTTTGGACTATTAGATTGAGTTAGGGTTAGGGTTTAGGATAGATTAAGGTTTAGGATTAGTGTTAGGATTAAGATTAGGGCTTAGTTTTAGGTTTAGGGTTTAGTTTTTGATTGAAAGTGAAATTAGGGTTTAGGGTTTTGTTTTTAGGGTTTAAGGTTTTAGATTAGGATTTAGGATGAATTAAGGTTTAGGTTTATGGTTTAAAAGTTATGTACAAAGTGCTTGTACCTTGTGTTAAAGTGGAGGTAAGAAACTAGAATGAATTTGGAGGTAAAATGATCTAGTTTGACTTTCTTGCATTATTGACTTGTATATTGAGCTTTAGAAAGTTGTAACTTGATTAAAGAGGGAAACGATATTCAAATGTTGTGTATTGATACTTGTACACATGCTTTAGAGGCTTGTACATTCATTTTATAAGTATACGTTACATATAATTAGGGTTTTGATATAAACGTTAACCTTTAATGCTTGTTTTGATATAACGTTTTGAAAAGTACGTTAAATGGATAATGTACTTGGTAAAATAATATTAAGATATATACTTGACATATTAGGATGTTTACATGATGTAAACATATATATAGATGGCATTGGTAAAGGTTGCGTGAGGTCGTTTACTTTAGAGATGCAAGTTATGTTGCATAATGAGATAAAGCAAAAAATTCCCTGTAAAAAGGTGGTATATATATAATAGATGGATATTACAGTGCATCTAATTTAATAGATGGATATTTACATTGATGAAAATTACGGGTTGTTATAGTCTCCATCCCTTAAAAGAAATCTCGTCCCGAGATTTAGTTGGATGCCAGAGTGATGTTTGAAAACAGATGTGGATACTTGGCATGAATTTGATCTTCGCGTTCCCATGTAAATTCTGGTCCTCTTTTAGAGTTCCATCTTACTTTGACTATAGGAATATGACTTTGTTTCAGTTGCTTGACTCCTCGATCCTTGATCTCCACTGGTTCTTCCTCAAAGTTGAGTTTGTTATCGAGTCGAAGCTCTTTCATTGGAATGACAAGGGATTCGTCAGATAAGCATTTCTTTAGATTTGAAACGTGGAAAGTACTGTGGATATTACTAAGCTCTTAAGGAAGCTTAAGTTTATATGCCACTGGGCCAATCCGTTTAAGGATTTTGAAAGGTCCAATGTACCGGGGGTTAAGCTTTCCTCGTTTTCCGAATCGGATGACACATTTACGAGGTGACACTTTTAACATAACACGATCTCCAACTTGAAATTCTAAAGGCTTTCATCTTACATTGTCATAACTTCTCTGCCGGTCTCCTGCATCTTGCAAGCGTTATCGAATTTGCACTATCTTTTCAGTGGTTTCATGGATTATTTCTGGTCCTGTAAGTTGGACATCTCCAACTTCGGCCTAGCAAACAGGTGATTTGCACTTTCGACTATAAAGTGCCTCAAATGGTGATGCCTTAATACTGGCATGGTAACTGTTATTGTAAGAAAATTCTATTAATGGTAAGTGTTTTTCCCATCCTTTCCCAAAATCTATAACATAGGCTCGAAGCATGTATTTAAGTGTTTGGATGGTTCTTTCACTTTGTCCATCGGTTTCGGTATGATATGCCGTACTCATGTCTAATTGGGTACCTAAAGCACTTTGTAATGATTACCAGAATCTGGACGTGAAATGACTGTCACGATCCGAGATGATAGATATTGGCACTCCATGCTGGGAGACTATTTCCTTTATGTATAACCTTTTAAGGGTTTCCATACTATATGTCTCTTGGGTATCTCGGGTAGGATTGAATTGTGCGGATTGGTAAGGCGATCGGACAATGACTAGATTATGTCATGTCCGTTGGAGGTTTAGTAGTTTTGTGATGAAATCATGTTATTCTCTCCACACCACATCCACATAGGAAACTGTTTACCAGTAATGCGGAGGGCTTCTGACATTCTGCTTTAACTCTAGGCATGTTATACATTTTGCCAACATATTAGCTATGATGCCTTCATTATAGGACTACCATAAGTTTCATTAATCTGAAACATCTGTCAGAACCTGGGTGAATAGACTATTTCAATGTATGGACTCATGCCTGATCAAGTCTCCCCCTAAGATTACCAAAGAGCGGTAACCACCTCGTTTCTTAATCAACGAGTTCCCATCAGAGTATTTCAAATGCTTTATCCATTCCTCGTAAGTTTTCAGCCTTGATGTTTTCTTCTTTGAGTGCGTTGGTTTAAGCTTTAAGAATTTGGAAAGGTAAGTTTAGATGAATGGTCATAACAAATGATCTAACTCGGAGTGGTTTGATTTGTTCCTTCCGGCTTAAGGCATCTGCTACAACATTTGCCTTTCCAGGATGGTAGCGAATTTCACAATCAATAATCTGCCAGCAATTCAACCAACGGCGTTGTCTCATGTTCAAACTCTTTCTGATTAATGGATATGCTGAAGACTTATATGATCATTGAACACAGTACACTTATGTAACCTATAGTTAGTGTCTCCAAATTTTTAAGAGCGAACACTATCTGCTGCTAATTCGAGATCAAGAGTGGTATAGTTTTTCTTTATTATGCTTAAGTTTGTCGGGATACATATGCAAATAACTTCTCAAATGCTTCACACGCTCAGACCTGATGGGATGCATCACAGTAAACAACAAAATCGTCATTTCCTTTGGTAATGCTAAGATTGGATCTTCACATAGCTTTTGTTTAAGTAGTTGAAAACGTCTCTTGTCTTCCGCCCTAATATACTCTTGTTTTTCTGGGTTAATTCATCAAAGAAGTGCAATCTTTCTAAAACCTTCGATGAATCTCCGGTAGTAGCCAGCAAGTCCTAAGAATTGACGTATTTCTATGGGTGTAGTAGGAGATGCCCAATTCTTAACTGCTTCAATCTTGGCGGGGTCAACAAGAGTCCTTTACTATCATTAAGTGTCCCAAGAAAGTGCACATATAAATCCAAGAATCCACCACTATATATAAAAAAGAAATATTTAACTTTTAGAATTTTTTTTTTGGGAGAAACTTGCATACAACTTCTCTTTCTTGAGTAATTCTAGGATTATTCTCAGATGATTTGCGTGCTCTTCTTTGTTACAAGAGTAGATGAGAATATCATCGATGAACACTATCACAAATTTATCCAAGTATGGTTTACACATACAATTCATGAGATCCATGAATACAACAGGCGTGTTAGTTAAACCAAATGGCATCATTTGGAATTCATAATGCTGTATACTTGTTTGAAGCAGTCTTGGATATCTCATCCCTGACTCTCAGTTGATAGATTAACCTATCTCAAGTCGATCCTTTGCAGTACAACACCGAACCTTGAATTGGTCAATAGTCATCGATCCTGGTAATGGGTAACGATTCTTTACGTAATTTATTCAACTCTCCGAGGTAGTCCGAGTACACATTCTGAAAGATCCGTCTTTCTTTTTAACGAATAAGACAGGAGCTCCCCAAGATGAAGTAATTGGTCGAATAAAACCTCGGTCTGCTAACTCTTGAAGTTGGTTAGATAGTTCCTACATTTCTGAAGGAGCTAATCTATAAGGCTCTCGGGCTACAGGTGTCGCTCCTGGAATTAAATCGATTTGAAATTCTACTTGACGAATGGGAGGAAGGCCAGGTAGATCTTCAGGAAAAACTTTTGGGAATTCTCTGACTACCGGTATGTCTTCTAGTCGTTTCTCATCCGACCTCTTTTCCATTATTTAGGCTACGAACACTTGACATCCCCTGGATATATACCTTTCAGTTTTTATACAGGATATGAGATTTAGTCGGGTTTTACTCCGGTCACCTAGAATGATTAATGTTTCACCGTCGATGGGAATATGGATGACTTTCTCATCACAGATGATCCGAGCATGATACTTGGATAACCAATCCATACCAATGAAAGGCTGGTTTAACAAAGTCAGAGTTGCACCCTGAATAACGGTGTTTGTGCTTACTAAGTTTCCGTCAGCCATTTCGATATCATAAAAGGTATCTATTGTAATGGGTGGAATATTTAGCTTAGAGGCAAGAGATATGGATATGAAACTTTTATCAGCTCTAGAATCAAATAATACTCTAGCTAGATGTTGGTTTAGAAGGAACATACCCGTGACTACGTTCGGGTTTTGATGAGCATTCCTATCCCTCAACATGTAGGCTCTTCCCTGGGCATTGTTGTTGGTGGTCTTTCGGCACTGATTTGCATCATGCCCTTTCTCTCTACGGGCATGGAAAGTAACTGTCACTGGTAGCAGATTACTTCCAGTAGCTGGCCCTTTGTTTCTGCAGTTCTTAGTCATATGGCCCACATTGTTGCAAATATTACACTTAACAGTGCAAGAACCTGTGTGATGCAGAGTGCATTTCTTACATAAGGGATGGTTTCCAGTATACCCATTATTTTCAGTTGGGGTGGCAGCATAAGCCCTGAAGGTTTCCTGTCTTCTGTTCTGTTGTGGTTGGTGATTATTGTAGCGGTTGTTGGTGTTACGGTAGTTGTTGTTATTATCGTTGCGGTAGTTGCTGTTGTTGAAAGTTCTTCTGTCGTCAAACTTTCATTTGTGATCACTTGATACTTGCACCGGAGTATGCTTTGTTACCTGATCCATTAGCCTCTAGGCTATGTTAATGGCTTCCTCTAGAGTTTAAGGTTTAGAGGTGGTAACATTCCCTTCAATACTTCGAGGCAATCCCCCGATGAAAACTTCCATCATTTTCTCAGAATCTGGCACCATAGTGGGACACAAGGTTGCCAATTCGTGGAATCTTCTCACATATGCCTTGAGATCATTCCCCTTCACAGTCAGATGGTAAAATTCGTCTTCCATCTTCTGGACATTAGTTCGAGGACAGTATTTCTTTATCAAAAGTTTCTTGAATTCAACCCAGGTAATCTTGTAAGCTTCTTCTATCCCAATAGGTTGGGCAAAAGAATTCCACAAAGATAGAGCTTCTTCAGTTGAAGTACCAGTAGCAAACTTCACCTTGCAGTCTTCGGTACAGTTGCTACGGGAAAACATTGATTCAGTTCTTTCAAACCAGTGGATGAGACCAATAGCGCCTTCCATACCTTTGAAGTTGATAGGTTGACAGCTCATGAACTCTTTGTAGCTACATTTTCTTGCCACAAGAGCTTCTCTTGGTTTGGTGGTATTATCAGTATTTGCCATGTTAGCGGCTTGTGCTTCTAGAGCTGTGGTAACACTGTCAGTAACTAGTTTCCTGATGGCAACCTAATTCATGGCTGGTGCTTCAGATGTTGACATCCTTTTGGGAGGCATTCTATCAACATAAGATCTCACGTAATAAGAATAATATCACAAGTCTTAAAATGATTAATTTCAAAAATAAACATTGTCACAATAGTGTTATCGAAATCATAGATAATTCAAATCAAATAAGTATCTATGATTTATTTAGAAGTCATGGTATGATTCATAATGATCAAGACGGAGATGATGATATAAGAGAAGTTGTTTTAGGAGGGATATATCGGTATTATGAAACAACAAGGTATAACATGATTGTCATTGTATTATATCATGAACAACTTGCCTTTGTACTGTACATAGTCAAAATTTGACAAGTGTTGTTATTTATACCACACATCCCGTGGTTAGGTTAAAAGGTATAACTAGTATCTAATCTAGTAGTTCAATGGTCCTTACTGGCTGTTCTTGAGTTCATAGATTGCATTCAGAAGACTTTCCTTGTCTGCTTGGTGACGGACTTGGATTTCTTCGATGATTTGTTCTAGATTAGCAATCCTGAAGCGAGCCAGAGCAATCTTGTTGTTATTTCCCATTTGCTTTCTTTGAAGTTTAGAAATTCGAGCATGAGCCTTTTGGAGTTCAGCTTCCAGATTGTCGAAATCTTGTTGTATAATCACCCGACCTTTTTCGAGACCTTCTATTTTGTCTTCTATGTGCTCAATGCGGTCGAGAGAGAGTCCATCAGTGATTTAGGATTTCTCAATTTTCTCCTCGTGACGTTCCATACTTGTCTTACGAGAGCTTTCTCCCATCTTAAATTCTTGAGGTAGGGCAAAAGTAGAGGAGAATGATTAGTTATGGCCTTGTTTCTTAGGTGAAATATTCCCTGGAGAAAGAATTCTTGAGGTGAAACATTGGAGATAGCATTGTAGATGGAGGCACAATAGTTGTTGGTGGAATTGGCGATTTCTTGCACTATATATGTTGGGTGAAATGGATATAATAGCAACGTAGTCTTTCCCATTTGAGCCATGATAAGATATGACTCCAAAAAGTTCACTATACCCATCAAACTTTATATGTACTGATTGTATCAGCATCTTGCCATTTTTTCTTACCAAAATTCACGTTTGTGGACACATTGTAAATGTCTGGTCACTTCTTTTAGAGCGTTAGGTTCTATGTCAGTCCCCTAATAAACACCCGTTGGTTGTCTTCCTAATTAAAAACACTTATAACCATAAATCACGAACGCATTACAACCTAACGGTGTGTTATTAGGGCGGCTGACATGGAACCTAACGCTCTAAAAGAGGGTTTTGACATGTAAATGTGTCTCATGACAGTGAATTTTGTTAAGAAAAATTGGTCAAGTTGCTAATATTGGATCTGTTCATATAAAGTTCGATGGTTATGGTGAGACTTTTTGGAGGTTTCATATTTGATTATGGGTCAATGAGAAAGTACGGTTGCTAATTTATATGCCATTAACCCTAATATGTAGCATGACCTTCATATAGGGGTATCATGAAAAAGTGATAGAGTTGGGTGAAACTATTGGAATTACCAAAGAGTTTTTGAAGATGCTAGAATAAGTTTTTCCTGGTGAAGGCTGGGACTAGTCTGGGGACGCTATGGATATTAGTCGGAAAGTTAGAGGAAAAAGCATCATCAATATCAAAAGTAGGATGGTTAGGAGAAGACATCACTGTTAACATCCCAAGTATAGTAAAAAAAATAAAATTATTTTTATATAATATTAATTAATATTAAAAAAATAGTTAATTTATATAATAGTATAATAGTTATGTATCTTTACATACTATTCGGGAGATGTAGTGGCACGGAGGACTTTCTTGGATGGAAAAAGAAAAGTAGTTATAGTTAAGGTTTTAACCTTGTTCTCTATAACTGTAGCTCTTGATACCAATCTATAACACCCCCATTTTTGACATATAGCAGCGGAAGCTAATCTGGGGTATTATTTCATAGTACAACAATCATAATCATAGAAAATGACTCGAAAGAGACGTTTTTAAAAGATAAGTTATCATTCATTATTTCATCAAAGTTTTTACAAACAGAGATCCCAAAATCTACATGAAAACATAAAGTTTGAATGATAACAGTTTAGCCATCTTTAAGTCCGTGCCACTCCGTGCCATAAGATGTTTAGTTACCTGAGATAAACATGCTAAAAAGGTCAACACAATGGTTGAGTGAAATTCATAGGTTTAGAATAAATAGTGTGAATACAAGTTTAATAGTGGGTTTTAGTTGTTTTACAACCCATAAATGTATAATTTAATGGTACTTTTTATTATGGAAAACAGTATTATTGCGTCTAAGCTCATGGCACTCAAACTGACTAGTGTATATATCAATAATGATATATATAAAGATAATGGCCCCCGTGTAGGTAATTGCCATATACCTATAAGTTTCAAATATAGTGCGTTTGGTTACCTATCCGGCTAACACAAACGGGATTCGTCAATCCCAATAGGCCTATTCACAATATTCGCGTTCACTCGTAAGTGATTAATGGTCCATGATGGTGGGGGTCTTTTGGCATAAAGGGACTTAGACAACAGATGCAATAATATATCAGGATAGCATACATTTAGAAAACACTTGTATTCATGGTTTATAGCATGTATCCCCCTCACGGGTTTATGAAATAGAAGATTTAAAAGTGAGGCTATGAACTCACCTTAATAGTATAGGGAAATCTGATTGATGGCAAAAGTATATCAAGTGAAAGTTAATGCTTCGTCTGCAAAACTTGGGGTGATATGTCAAGTCTTAGTGTGATAGTTTATGTTTCAAAACTTCATAAAGTTTAACGTATATCTTTGATTTATTAAATTATGGAAATATTGTATCGCTGTTCGGGCTATCATAATCCAGAGGCCATGTAGTATCGTTTGAGGAGCCAGGGCACTTTAAATCGTAAACCCAGCAAACTCGTCAAAACAAAAACTCAAATGAAACCCATCATATGAAATTCCCTAGTAACGTGATACGATAAGATTTTAAGTTTCTTCAAAAGTTAGTTGATGATAAATTTATGTTAAATATATAACGAAATAATGCGTCGATTTATGATTAATAACGATAAATGTGTCGGGTTTTAATAAAATCGGGTTTTATAATATTAATATATATTTTTATAATTTATATACAAATATTATATTTTAAATTTTTAAGTTTACAAAATTGGCAATATATACCCTTGGTTTATAAACTTTTACAACTTTAGTCTTTTATATATAAAATATATATAATTTAAACCTTTAACTTTGAAACTTCTCAAAATAGGTCCTTATAGGTATAACTTTGGAATAATGACATTTTTAGCCCCTTTAGTTATAAATTTCAGAAAGTTACGATATATACCCCTATGCATGGAAATATTTGCAAAACAAGTCCAAAAATTCATAATAAGGTATTTTTGAATTCTAAAAGAGTTTTATAGCTTATGGATTATTAGAATAAGCTAAAATAAATTAGGATAAATAGCTTTTAAGAGTTTATAGCTTATTAAAAGAGCTTATGAGCTTAAAAACAAAAAAATGGGTCGTTTGGTTTATAAAATTTAACCCGATGGGTTTAAGATTTTAAGACTTGATAAAAAGCTTATAGAAATGATAAATAAGCTTATAGAAATAGCTTATAACAATAGCTTATGAGTTTAGCTTGTAGATTTAAAGAAAACGAGTAATTAGGGTTTTAAGGTTTCGTTTGGTTTTAGAAAATTAACCACGCATGGTTTTGAGTTAAAAGCTTTTAACAAGAGTTCATACATGATTATAAGATACTTATTAAGGATTCAAAACAGAAAACGAGCTTATTGAATGAGACTTAGGCTTACTTGAGCTCAAAGTGGGTCGAAAATGGGTTTTGAGTTTCGTACGCCTAGTAACGACTTCAATGGTTTCTTTTTCTTGATTCTTGGCTTCTATTCTGAGCTTAGGGACTTCACTTGATCCTTCTTGGTCTGAGTTAGAACTCCATTGTTGTACTTGATGAGTTTTGAGGTGTGATTTGAAATGTATGCATGTTTCGGCTATTTATAGGGTCGAAACACCCTTGGTGCCCAAGTTTTAGTATTTGATTAGTGTCAAGGCTAGTTTAAGGTGACTAAGGGATGCTAGGTGGTGAGTAGGAAGAGCTAGAAACTAGCTACAATGAGTTGTGGGGTGTTTAGAGGCCACGACTAAAAAAAGAAAACAAGGAGGTGACAAAGCTACTTGGTGGCCAAGTATATTAGCAAGGAGGCGATGGAGGTGCTTTCTAGGCTGTTTGGTGACATAAGGGTGAGGTCATGGAGGTGCTTGGATGGGTGCTTGGTTTAAAAATGGGTAAAAATGGGTATTGGGTTGGTTTAGGGTTTGGTTTAGGGTTTTGGACTTTTAGATTGAGTTAGGGTTAGGGTTTAGGATATATTAAGGTTTAAGGATTAGTGATAGAAGGATTAAGGATTAATTCTTAGATTCAGGTATAGGGGCATAGTATGTAGTATAGGATTTAGTTTTTGGATTCAAAGTGAAATAGGGTTAGGGTTTTGTTTTTAGGGTTAATGTATTTTTAGATTAGGGTTTAGATGAATTATGGGTATAGGTTAAGGTTTAAAATTAAAATCATAATCATTAAGTTCTTGTACCTTGTGTTAAAGTGGTGGTAAGAAACTAGAATGAATTTGGAGGTAAAATGACCTAGTTTGACTTTCTTGCATTATTGACTTGTATATTGAGCTTTAGAAAGTTGTAACTTGATTCAGGAGGGAAAAGATATTCAAATGTTGTGTATTGATACTTGTACACATGCTTTAGAGGCTTGTACATTCATTTTATATGTATACATTACATATAATTAGGGTTTTGATATAAACGTTAACGTTTAATGCTTGTTTTGATATAACGTTTTGAAAAGTACGTTAAATGGATAATGTACTTGGTAAAATGATATTAAGATATAGACTTGACATATTAGGATGTTTACATGATGTAAACATAGATAGAGATGGCATTGGTAGAGGTTGCGTGAGCTCGTTTACTTTAGAGATGCAAGTTATGTTGCATAATGAGATAAAGCAAAAATTTCCCTGTAAAAAGGTGGTATATATATAATAGATGGATATTACAGTGCATCTAATTTAATAGATGGATATTTATATTGATGAAAATTGCGGGTTGTTATATCGTAATACATTTTTGTGATATTGTATTTGTTGCTTTATTACAGGGAAATCTTGCTATCCGCTTCATTAAATTTATAAACCTATAAATTCACCAACATTATTGTTGACAGTTTTAAACATGTTTTCTCAGGTCAATAAGGTGCAAGTCATGGGTACACTGGATGGTCATCTTTTGAAGTCATATTGCTAAAAAGATTTACGTGCATTACATTTTGGGATATTATTATGTTGTGAAATCTTTACTTTTCAAGTTGAACAATTTAAGCCTGTGGGCTTTTGTAACAAACCATTTATGAAATCCAATGTATTAGTTTTTAAATGACTCTTTTAGAGGTCGTTCTCATATCTTGCGCAATTGATCTATGAAGTAATGCCCCCGGAACATCATATTCTTTTGCGGCCCATTTTAGGGGTGTTACACAACATCTAGCTAGAGTATTATTTGATTCAGGAGCTAATAAAAGTTTTGTATCCATATCTCTTGCTTATATGCTTAATATCCCACCAATTACACTAGATACCACTTATGACATTGAAATGGCCGATGGAAACCTAGTAGGCACTAATACTGTTATCCAGGGTTGCACTCTGATTTTGTTAAACCAACCTTTCAAAATTGACCTTATGCCGATTAAACTCGGTAGTTTTGATATCGTCATTGGTATGGATGGTTATCCAAGTATCATGCTAGAATTATCTGTGACGAGAAAGTAGTCCACATCCCCATCGACGGTGAAACTTTAATCATCCAAGGTGATCAAAGTAAAACTCGACTAAAACTCATATCCTGTATAAAAACCAAAAAGTATATATCTAGGGGATGTCAAATTTGCATAGCCCAAGTAATGGAGAAGAAGTCAGATGACAGACGATTGGAAGATATACCAGTAGTCAGAGAATTCTTGGAATTTTTCCTAAAGACCTACCTGGCCTTCCTCTAGTTCGCCAAGTAGAATTCCAAATCGATTTGATTCCAGGAGCGGCACTAGTGGCTTGAGCACCCTACAGATTAGCTCCTTTAGAAATGCAGGAACTATCTGACCAACTACAAGAGTTAGCAAACAGAGGTTTTATCCGACCAAGTACTTCGCCTTGGGGAGCTCCTGTCGTATTTTTTTTTAAAAAGACAAATCTTTCAGAATGTGTATCGATTACCGGGAGTTGAATAAACTCACCGTAAAGAATCGTTACCCATTACCCAGGATCGATGATTTATTCGACCAACTTCAAGGTTCGAGTACTTACTCAAAGATTGATTTAAGATCAAGCTATCACCAACTGAGAGTCTGGGATGAAGATATTCCCAAAACTGCCTTCAGAACGTGATACGGACACTATGAATTCCTAGTGGTGCCATTTGGTTTAACTAACGCGCCTGCTGTGTTCATGGATCTCATGAACCGTGTATGTAAACCATACTTGGATAAATTTGTGATGGTGTTCATCGATGATATTCTCATTTACTCTCGTAACAAAGAAGAACATGTAGATCACCTGAGAATAATCTTGGAATTACTCAAAAAGGAGAAATTATATGCCAAGTTTTCCAAATGTGATTTCTGGATCAGTATCATGCAATTTCTTTGGCACGTAATTAATAGTCAAGGAATTCACGTTGACCCTACCAAGATTGAAGAAGTTAAGAATTGGGAATCTCCTACTACACCTACAGAAATACGTCAATTCTTAGGACTTGCCGGCTACTATCAAAGATTCATCGAAGGTTTTTCAAAGATTGTAAAGTCTTTGACAGAATTAACCCAGAAAAACAAGAAGTATATCTGGGGAGAAAACCAAGAGTCAGCTTTCCAACTGCTAAAATAAAAATTATGTGAAGCTCTAATCTTAGCATTACTATAAGGAAACGATGACTTTGTCGTTTACTATGATACATCACTCCAAGGTCTGGGAGCGGTGTTAATGCAAAGAGAAAAACTTATTGCATATGCATCCCAACAACTCAAGCCTCATGAAGAGAATTATACCACACACGACCTTGAATTGGGAGCAGTAGTGTTCGCTCTTAAAATTTAGAGACACTATCTGTATGGCACAAAGTGTACTGTGTTCACTGATCATAAAAGTCTTTAGCATATCCTTGATCAGAAAGAGTTGAACATAAGACAATGTCATTGGTTAGAATTGCTTACAGATTACGATTGTGAGATTCGCTACCATCCTGGAAAGGCAAATGTTGTAGGAGATGCCTTAAGCCAAAAGGAACGAATCAAACCACTCCGGGTTAGAGCATTAGTCATGACCCTTCACCTAAAATTACCATCACAAATCCTCGAAGCTCAAACTGAGGCAATCAAAGAAGAGAACATCAAAGCTGAGAACTTACGAGGAATGGACAAAGCATTTAAAGTACGTCCTGATGGAACCCGATGTATCAAGAATCGAAGTTGGTTACCACTCATTGGTAATTTGAGGGACTTGATCATGCATGAGTCCTATAAATCAAAGTATTCCATCTACCCAGGTTCTGACAAGATGTATCAGATCTAAAGAAACTCTATTGGTGGCCTAACATAAAGGCAATCATCGCTGAATATGTCTACAAGTGTTTGACATGCTCTAGAGTTAAAGCAGAATGTCAGAAGCCATCCGGCTTACTAATATAACCAGAGATTCCTACATGGAAATGGGAAAGAATAACGATGGACTTCGCTTCAAAACTACCTAAAATGTCAAACGGACATAACACAATTTAGGTCATTATAGATCGCCTTACCAAATCAGCACATTTTATTCCCACCAGAGCAACAGATAGTATGGAAACCCTTATAAGGTTGTATATAAAGGAGATAGTCTTATAGCATGGAGTGCCGATATCCATTATCTCGGATCGTGACAGTCATTTCACATCCAGATTCTGGCAATCAATGCAGAATGCTTTAGGTACTCATTTAGACATGAGTATGACATATCGTCCCGAGACTGACGGACAAAGTGAAAGAACCATCCAAACACTCGAAGACATGCTTCGAGCCTGTGTTATAGATTTTGGAAAAGGATGGGTGAGACACTTACCACTGGTATAATTTTCTTACAATAACAGTTACTATGCCAGTATTAAGGCAGCACCATTCGAGGCACTTTATGGTAGAAAGTGTCGATCACCTGTCTGCTGGGCCGAAGTTGGAGATGTCCAACTTACGGGACCAGAGATAATCCATGAAACCACCAAAAAGATAGTTCAAATCCGACAACGCTTGCAAGCTGCAAGAGATCGGCAAAGGAGTTATGCCAATATAATGCGAAAGCCTTTGGAATTCCAAGTTGGAGATCGTGTTATGTTAAAAGTGTCACCTTGGAAAGGTGTCATCCGATTCGGAAAACGAGGAAAGCTTAATCCACGGTACATTGGACCATTTAAGATCCTTAAAAGGGTCGGCCCATTGGCATATAAACTTGAGCTTCCTGAAGAACTCAGTAATGTCCACAGTACATTCCACATTTCTAATTTAAAGAAATGCCTATCTAACAAATCTCTCGTCATTCCAATGAAAGAGCTTCGACTTGATGATAAACTTAACTTTGTGGAAGAACCAATAGAGATTATGGATCGAGAAGTCAAGCAACTGAAACAAAGTCGTATCCTTATATTCAAAGTAAGATGGAACTCTAAAAAAGGACAAGAATTTACGTGGGAATGCGAAGATAAAATTCGTGCCAAGTATCCACATCTTTTCCAAACATCACTCCAACATCTAACTAAATCTTGGGACGATATTTCTTTAAGGTTGGGAGACTATAACAACCCACAATTTTCCTCAATGTAATTTCCACCTATTATATTAAATACAACCATTTTCACAGAAATATTTTTGTTTTATTCCATCCATTATATAACGTAACTTACATTTCCAAAATAAACAAGCTCACGCATCTACCAATGCCAACTTTAAATCAACAATTATATCGAGTAAACGTTATAATATGTCAAGTAATATGTTCTAATCTCCATTTTTACCACATACATTATCTATTTAACGTACCATCCATAACGTTTATTATAAAATAGACTTTATACGTTAACATTTATATCAAAACCATGTCTACATAATGTTTCCATACAATAAAAATGTACAAACTTATAAGGTATATGTATAAGTTTCCAATGCATAAATTTCGAACTATTTTTCCCTCCATGTATCCAAACCGTGAGTACCACTTCTTAAGCCTGATTTACAAGCCTTTTAAGCACCATTTTGAACTACACTTTCCCTCCACAACTCCACCCCATACTCGGCTTATCCTAAACTAACCCTAACCCGAAACCCTAATAAACCCGACAACACCTTAATTAGCCCGATTTGAACCAAACCGAGCCTAAGATTAGTTGCTAACCAAGCAACCTCCCTCTACTATGAGTCACCACCCTTGTGCCCTAAGTTAAACACCTCATCACTACTTTGTCACCCTCCTTTCACCACCACGTCGACACCTTACCACCACCATGGTGATTTGAACCCTCACCACTACCACACACCTTGCTAAGCTAGAAACCTATCTTATATTAGTCACCATACATGCTAGAGCTACAATGACTTAACGACCACTCCTTCCTTGCCCTATAAATACTCGAAACACATACACATTTCCACAACTCACCACTAAATTAAACATATACTTAAAATGATGGATTAGTCAAGCCATAGAAGAGAAGAAAGCAAGGTTTAAGCTAAGTAGAAGCCAAGTTATTGGAAGAAAAGGGGTTCTTGATTCATCTCCAAGGTTTTCGATCCATATCCAACCATTTCGAATCGTATTAAGCTCTAGTAAGTCCTACAACTTGTTCAATAAGCGCCTAACATGGTTTAGATCATATATAAGCTTTGTTCTAGCCTCTTGTGCAAGTAAAACCATTTTGGAAATTCTTAAACCAAGCCAAACCCTAAAATGACCCATTTTAAAACCCAAATCCATGCGAACTCCATTAATAAGCTAGCTTAAGCTTATTCTGATCCTAATAAGCTCCTATGCACCTTTTATAATCTCATGAAATAAGCTCTTAAACCATAAGCCTACACGTTTGGTTTTCCTAAACCAAACGCACCCTTAAAACCCTAAAAACCATTTTTGTAAACCCTAAAAGCTATAAGCTATAAGCTGAACTTAAAAGCTATTCCAATAAGCTACTTTGTCATTTCAATAAGCATAGAAACAAACCCTAAAAGCTATAAGCTTTCGGGTTATGATTTCAAAACCAAACGTACCCTTTTTGAGTTTTTGAGCTCATAAGCTCATTTCATAAGCTTTAAGCTTGTAAATCCAACTTATTTTATCTTATAGTAATAAGTTAAATGCTGCAAATCAATTTCGAAATTAAAAATACGACGTATAACGAATTTAGACTAAAAACGCAAATCGTATTATGCATGAGGGGTACATATTGTAACTTTTGAAACTATTTAACTTTTAGGCCAAAAATGTAATTAACCTAAACTTAAAACCACAAGGACCTGTTTTGCCAACTTTCTAAAATAGGGTTAAAATATATAAAAATATATAAAAGGTTTAAATTGAAAAATAATATATACCAAGGGTATATATTGCCATTTTTGAATTCTTAAGGGTATAAAATGTAATATTTTTATATTTAACAACAAAAATATATTTAAACATTATAAGACTCGATTTTATTAAAAACCCGACACATTCATCGTTTCATTCATCGATCGAAACATTTATAATAAATTATGTTATATATTTAACATAATTTATCATCTACTAGCTTTTAAGATAAAATCTTATCATTTAAACTATAACGTACCACGTTACAAAGGAATTTCATGTGAGGGGCTTTCATTTGGGTAGACGTTTTGACGAGTTGCTGGATTTACGATTTAAAGTGTCCTAGTTCCTCAAACGTTTACTACATGACCTCTGGATTATGATAGCCCGAACAGTGATACGATATTTTCACAAATTAATAAACCAAATTAATATTTACGTTAAACTTTATAAAATAAAGTTTGAAATATAAACAATCAAACTAGGACTTGACATATTACCCCAGGTTGCGTGACGAAGCCGTTTACTTCCATTTGAGTCACTTTTCACATCAATCAGATTTCCCTATTAAGGTGAGTTCATAGTCCCACCTTTATATGTTTTTCCAAACCCCGTAGGGAGATACATGCTATAAACCATGAATACAAGTATTTTCCAACTGTATGCTATCCTGATATATTATTGCCTAAGTTACCTCCATTGCCAATATCCTTTATATCATGAACCATTAATCACTTGTGTGTGAACGCGAATATTATGGATATATCTATTGGGATTGACGAATCCCGTTTGTGTTTACCAGTGAGGTAACCAAGCGTACTATATTTGAGAAATAATAGGTAATTGGAAAATTACCTTTCCAAGAGGATATTTGTTCCTTAAATATCATTGATATGATTTCCATGTTAACATTTGAGTGTCATGAGCTTAGTGCAATAATATTATTTTTCCATGATAATTGTATTTATGAAATTGTTACCATATATGTTAACTTGTATTCAACCATTATATTATAAACCTATGAATTTCACTCAACCTTTGTGTTGATCCTTTTAGCATGTTTATCTCAGGTAATTAAGCAAATCTAAGGCACGGAGTGGCATGGACTTGAAGACGTCCAAACTTGTTATCATTCAAACCATATGTTTTATATATATTTTGGGACCTCCTTTTGTAAAACTCTAAAATAGTATTGAATGATAACTAAATTTTCCAAAACGTCTCTTTTGAGTCGTTTCTATGATTATGACTATTGATTCATGAACTAATACCCCATATTAGCTTCCGTTGCTATGTGAATTATCAGGGTGTTAAACTATTAGAGGACCTCGCCCTCTATGACAACGAAAGTTGGAATGACCCAAGGGATTTTGCTAAGCCGGTCAAAGCAATCTCTTTGCCTCAGGATGTCCTGACTACATCCGACCGCCGCCTCATCAAGCTCGAACATCAAGTCCAACGCTTGATGGAAGCCTATATTGCTCCAATACAACCTACTCAGTGAACAGGATTACTTCCTCATGTGAAATCTGTAGTGGTCCCCAAGACACTTAGTACTACATGGAAAATCCCGAATAAGCCTTTGTTGAATATGCATCCTCGCGTACCGACAAAGCGAGAGGTAAGTGGTACACTTTCAAGCCCGAGCAAAACAACCTTGGTGACAACTACAATCCGTCATGGAAAAGTCACCCAAACCTTGAGTGGAGACAACCCCAAAATTCCTAAAATAAGTTTTCAAACCCACCTAACCAGTTCTAACCTAACGGTTCGATACCGAACCTCTCCTTCAACAATAATCCTTAAAATTTTAACAGTCAATCAAATCTAAAAGGATTGGTATCCAACTTCATGGCATCTTAAGACGCTAGATTGTCCAAGTTTGAAGCCGATTTCAAACAACAACAAAGCGAGATAACCAACAAAATCGACACGGTATTGAAGGCCATCACCGATCGAATAGTTGGAGCACTTCCTAGCGACACAGTTAAGAACCTAAAATTGAATGTTAACTCTACCTCTCCAGTTTTGTCTGCTCGTTCTTACCCAACAGAAGACCCCCAATGCTCAACCTAAATCTACGATTCGATCAACATAATTGCAATCCATCAAAGTAACCCCTGTAACGACAAGCCAGAAGTGGAGGAGCAAGAAGAGAAGGACAACCCAGAAAACATAAACACCAACCCTTCCCTACCACCTGGTCTATCGGTTTCATTCATCACCGAAAAATTCCGTAAACTCAATTCATTCTTCAAATCGCTCGGCTTGGTCCCCTAGTCATCCAAGCACAGAAATTTTTTGCACAAAAGGGGATGACAATGACGTAATATTTATTGAAATAATTAAGTAGGTTGATGATTCACACATAGAGGAACCCGGAGTGGGTGAAAATGCAAGAACAGAGTCAGAGGTGAAGTATTTTGATGTATTCCCAACCAGAAGCGAGTTAGCATATCATAAGTATCTAATGTGCAGTCCAATCCCTTCAATATCTCTGAGAAACCCCATCATCACAGAAGGGTGTATATCAAACCTTAAAATACCATGCAACATTGGACATGTGCATGTGGAAAAAGCCTACATTGATCCTAACTCCCATCTAAATATCATGACCCGAATGATGTATAATTGGATCATGAGAAGAAAACTTGACCCTAGGGAAAGTTTGGATAGAAGAGTTAGCAATTTCACGAGAAGGATTAAGGGAATACATGTTTTTGTAGGGAACTTCACTTATGTCACAGACTTTATGATTGTTGAGGATATTAGTTCAATTATAGACCCTAGGCTATCTAAAGTAGTATTAGGAAAACCCTTTGTTGAAATATCCAACATGACTCATGACCCACCCGAAGGTGTAGTAAGGTTCACAAATAGGACCAATGAAGTTGCCTATAAGATGCCCCATAAGATAGAATAGTACAACTAGCTGTCGGACTTAGAAAAAGAGCACACGAAGTCAGTCTACCTTAGGAACGAAGAAGATAGGAGAAGAGGAGTGGAGTACGTGATGAGAAAAATACTAGGGTTTTACAAAGAATGTCTAGAGCTTGGACATGCATATGTGACTGGAATGGATGATGAAGGAGAAGTCACGTTATGACGTGTGACTTCGAGTCTAGCTACACGACTCATAAATAAAGAAAAGCGCTTCTTGGGAGGCAACCCAATATTTATTTTTTCCGCATATTAGGAGTGTCTTGTGTTTTAATTCTTCTCATTTATTCTTTTATGTTTGAATTCATCATTTATGTAATCATGCTTTGCTTTGTATTTAACCTTGTCTTAATTACAATCAAAGGTATTTTACCCAAAATAAGTGTAGGGGAAAATATTCGGTTTTTAAGAACCAATTCAAACATAATAAATAAATTGTTTAGATTAATTCACGTCAGTTTCGAGTCATATGATTGTATTGACTAATCTCAGGTTTCATGTAGTAATTCATATAGGAAATAACTTATATAATCGCGTGCATGAAGTTTTTCAAAGAAAACGAAAAGAAAATTTTGCTCAGAGGCTGGAGACGGCGTCACAATTAAGTCCCTAAACGCATCGTTAGCATCTATACAGGAAATATTTTAAAAATTTTCAAGTATTGTTCAAAAATAGTTTGCACAACATTTTAAACTTTGTAATTCTGTTTATAAACCTGCATTAAACCTATATTACATCAGTACTCTCATCCTATCTTACTGCTTTCAAAGTCAAAAAACCTAAACTCCCTCGTTGTATATAATCTATCCCGTCTATGTTTTATGCTTTTTTGGTGGTAGTTGTCTTTATTATCCTTGATAACTTTATCATTTGATGAGAAGAACTTGGAAGTTCTTAGGAAGTTTGCATTGGATGATTCTTGGAGGTAGATTTAACCAGTTATCGCAAGATTTTCTTCTCTATTATTGAAAAAATAAGGGGAGTACTCTAAGTTTCTTTTACTTTGTTGTTTCTTTTCCTTTTTATATGCTTTACGATAATAGGTTGCATTCTATTGAACATTCAGGAGCATGTTTTAACTTAAGTGTAGGGAAATAAGCCTTAAACTATTTCCTTCATTTTTCCATTGCTTTTCTTAAAAGGATGGGTAATATATCGAAACATAGCATAAATGGTAATTTTGCCCTAAATCTATAAAAATTTATGACACATACCCTAAAACCGAGTATTAATTAGGTGTCTCATTAGATAGAATGAATACACACAAAAACCCTCATCTTTCAACCCCCAAAAATATAGGGTCGAAATCGTCCTTTAGGATCTACAGGAATTCGGGTATCCATTTTTGATACCCAAGATAGTTTATACATTTAGCTTGTTCGAGTTATGGTTCGAATGCAGTCATATGTGTCTATTCCGTCATTACGGATGTGTACGTATGGTCTTTGTCTCCTTTTCTGGAGCATTGGTATCGGTATTAAATTATATGAGTGTATCGATGGTATATTAATTCTAGAACTTGTTTTTGTGATGCATCCCGTGACCGCATAGTGAGTATTAGGATTTGCTAGAAAAGAGGCACTAGGATTAACCTATGTTTTAAACCTGTAATTGTTATTATGGTCACATCGATCATGTAAGTATCCCACGCCCTTGCCATGCACTTATTTTTAGTGCAAGATACCCCTAGTACAACCCTCCGAGCCTATCCTTTTTCACGGTTCTCGTATTTTTCTTGTTAAGCCGTGTTGACAAAATATAATGCCTAAAAACATTATTAATATTTTTCACATCTTTACGTTTTGATAAACACAAAATATAAAAACGTTCAATGTAAAATTAAACGTAAACAAGTAATTAGTAGTAAATTTTCATTTCGATAATTATATCACTTAAAGGTATAAATAAATAAATGCTTAATGCATTTTATGATCAAAGGAAATTTTTATTCAACCTTAGACTTTTATAAAATGTTGTAAACATTTTTATAAACATTACAAAACATTTTCTACAATTAAAAGAAATATTTTATTCAAAATAAACATTTTAAAATTCAAATTTTCGGACCTAAAACGGCTAGAAAAGTTCCAGAAAATCCCCCCTACACAAAAGACAAACTGGGGAGGCCCTAGTCTAGGGCGGCCCCCTTAAATACATGGGCGACCCCCTTAATTTTAAGGGGACCGCCCACCCATTTAAGGGGACCGCCTCTAGGTAGACGCTCCCCCAGTTTGTCATATAAATACTATACTTTTCCCCACTATTTTCTCACCTTTTGCACTCATTCTTTCTGTCCAAAACAGCTCACATATCCTCTCTAAAATCCTTTGATCATTTAATCATAAAGCTTTGTTTCCAAGTGATCCAAGCTCAATTCCTCAAGTGCAAGAGAAGAATACTTCCATCATCAAGTGAAGAAGTATTACACCTTTGTGTGTTGTTGCAATCTTATTACATTCATATCATAACTTGTAAATCTTTTGTAAATCTTGTAAAGTTGTGTAGTTGCTAGATCTTGGCGATTGGCTCGCGCAAACTCACCCCTTAAAACCTATCTATATATGATATAAATACACCAAGGGACGAAATCACGCGAGCTCAAGAAAACCGGAAGCAGTATAGGGTGTCTCCGGGTCGTTATGTCCCAACGAGGCTGAAATGGAAAATCGCAAGACGATTGATGATTTGTGTTTGGATGTCACAAGGAATGATTTGGCACTAAAATTTATAACAATAAGCAAAAACACA